>JAACJM010000246.1:0-153492 GCA_013368315.1 Tetrapyrgos nigripes | reverse complement strand
TCTGGAGTATACTCCATCTAAACAATGTCAACCCAAAGACCAAGATTTTCTCAAGGCAATTTTTTCCAGCGTGCGCAACCGGCCTGAGCAGGAGCTTTGGATTCCACTGTTTGCGTTGGAATGGAAGACCTATGCTCTACAACAGGCTCAAAATCAATTGTACCTGTCTCTGCTTGTTGGAGCTGTGATCTACCATCACCTAACGATCACTCAGCCTTTCTTTGGTGTTGTCATTACATTGGATTACTGGTTTGTCTACACGGCTCAGTTCAGCAAAGTGAGTTTTACACGTACTACACTGTCCCAATAACTGACAGTCAGTTAGACAAAAGGCTTTCAAATTACTCGAAAGTGGAAGTCCTCTTCATCTTTGAATAATTTCGATGAGATACTCTACTTTTTTAGCTGGTTCACAGCTTTCTTACACAGGTGGCAGGAGCATGTTTTGAAAGTTTGGGAAGGCGAAGTTGAACACAAACTTAAAAAACTAGCCGCACGGGCAATCAATAATGTGCTACAAATAATCGCAACTTTACCGTCTGACTAGAAAAACGAACAAATATGTATTAGTTGTTAGCAAAGTTGACTCCTTTTTGACGTCACTAGCACATCCTCTTCCTCTACTTTTGACTCCTTTTTATAGACAATGCCACGTTCTCTCCTTAAGAAGCTTTAGCTACGAGTTTACCTATCATGTCTCTCTCTTGTACGTCTTACTATTTAGATGGTCTTCTGGATGAAGACCATGCCCCAAGAGCGTCAACTGTGATTGATACAGCCTGCGTTATTGTACTAATACTAATAGTATTAGTAACTAAGACTTCTGCGTTATTGTTCTGCGTCACGTGTGTGAAGAAGTAATCAACTTGCGTCAGGTCTAATCTATTGTCTTGACTCCCATCTTGAACTTCCTCTCGCTCTTTCTCTCTCTCCCCCACTCTAGCATTCGAATTCGTTTCGGTGCTACAATATCTGAAGACGAATGCGTTTCGTCCTCTGGTGCAGATAGAATGCGCTTCTATCGCCACATCGGTCTTTCTTCGCGAAGGAGACACCGTTGTGTGAAGATCTGCAGTACAGTAGCAAGGTAGTTCTTTTCCTCCTCCTCCTCCTCCTTTTCTTTCCAAGCTGACGCTTATACTCCAGGTTCCTCATTCCTTGGAAACCGGAAGCAAGGAAAACTTTCATGGATGATTTGTATCTTAAATATCAGGTGCATTGACTTGTGACTGGGGGCGTTCTTCAATGCTGACACTTATAATTCATACGATTTTTTAGACCACCTCCGATTGGGAAAACCATTTTTGTCCTTTTGACAGACAAGCCCAAGCAAGAGTGCGTGTTCACTTTTGCTGCATCTCACGCTCTGAGTCAATAGATTTAGTAGTGCTCTCATTGACCTCGTCGAGACTCCAAGCAAGAAGAGGACCATTTCTCGCAAATCAAAGGCTAATCCAAGCCCCTCCAAATTGAAGAATTTGGTCAGGTCAGATGTATGTCATCATTCCCTTCAATCCAAAGTCATGATCTCTGATATACTACTAGCCCGGAAAGAATTCTGTTCCTCTGAACGGCTTCCACGGGCTCGTTCGGTCTACTTTGAGGATTTTTGGGAGACGAAGAATGGACACAGAATAGATGGAACGAGGATGATAGATTGTTGAGGATTGATCTGAAGCATATGCGGTGGTCCGTAATGGAGTATGTGACTCGTTGGATGTGGGAATTGAGGAAGGAGTTTGGATCTCTCAGTGAGTTGCGGCGGCGTCTCTTCATGATCGTAATCTGATTTTTTTTTCTGTCAGGCTTTGCAAACTCGGTAGACGAAGTCTTGGAGTCCCTGTTTGAAGTCAGTGTATAGTAAAGATCTTTTTGAAGACAGTTACTCATACGGAGACCCTGAAGACATACGTGCCAAGTCGTTTTCGGCTGGATTGAAATGCTTCGGGCTTCGTTAGCGAAGTCTATTGGGGCTAGGAATCCGCTGATGGGCGCAGCTTGGTGCTGGTCTCAGTGGTTTGGGCGTTGAGGGCATTATGTCCTCGACGTACATGCGGATTTTTATTCTGGAAATTTTTCCAACGTTTGGGACCTTCTCTACCTAGTTTCCGAGGTCGTTATCGATAACGCACGCGAGTCCGACTACCCCAGTCCCTGTAGACGTTCTCCAGAACGATCAATACCTGCCAGCTCATCAATCTCCCAGAACCAAGACATATGACACTGGCCGTTTCTCGTTGGGTTGGTACCTTTCCGACGTCGTTATCGGGGTTTCCTGGAGCTGAGAACTCGTTGGTTGGCACGGATTGGTGAAGCTCTGGTGGTTATGGTGTGCATTGGAGGCTCGCATATCCCAACCGGGTACGCTTTTTTCATTCTTTATAGCTTATCGCAACTGACTCTGGGTCCTGGGGCTCGTATTTCCTCTTCCAGGTGGCCATGCACATCATCGATTTCGCAAGGCTTTGGGTCACTGGGTCACCGAAATAGTCTAACGTCGCGCAATTTCAACATGACATGATGAGAAGATAGGAGAATGGGCATTGGGACTGTTTTCTCCGTACGTTCTGGTCATGTATGTTTATGTGGGTGTTCTTTCTCCTTATACTGAAGACTTCTAATCGTCTTTCTTTCTCCGTGTACAGTGTTAGCAAAACAATGAAAATGCTGGACGGGCACTGGTGATCCTACCAGAGTCGTTTTGCAAGTCTTTGCCTACAGATTGGCAATGGGAATGCTTTTACTTGTTGTACGTGGGTCGTCTGATACTGTGAACACGATAGCCAACTGAAATACCTCCCAGATGCAGGGAAGAAGGAATCCGGTACTATTGACGATTCAACTCGACGATTCATACATGTATTCCATTCATACAAGCGTTACAGTCAACGATCGCTCTGTTGTTGCTGTTGAAAGGAGCGGTGGAGCGAGTCTCTGATATTCGTATTGGTTATGCTAGTGGGACGGGCTCGAAGGAATGTCGTCTGAAGACATTGCCAACGTCTTACTCTTCGACGACCCAGCTGGTACTCAAAATACTAGCATGGAAGATATCGCATCTCATGAACTTTGCGTCCTGGCTCTCGCTTCATCAAAACTGGCCCTTTTTGCCTGCTACCCCATAGCATGGCTGTTTTCATTGCTGCTACCATCCCATCGCTATTTACGTGCCTGGTAGAGTCGTTCACGCTAAAAGACGCTGAATACTCTAGACCGATCATTTCCGTCCCTTGAAGACGAACTTGTTTCGTCTTCTGATACAGATAGAATTTGCGTCTATGTGGTGGCCGCACATGGCAATTGTCAAAGGGTTCCTGCTTAGAGCTTGAGGGAAATCAGGGTAAGCGTACTGGTCATTCTTGCATTTTTTTTTGCTAATGATATGCAGTTTAGAATCCTACCCGACTCTTCCCATAGCTCCTTTATTATTCTTGGACAATATTCTGCCTCTCGTCTCCACTCCCTGAGAAAGCCACTGTCGCTATCTCCTATACCTTAGCATTACGTCGTCATCAGGTGGACAGAGCGATCATCTTCTCTGGACTTTGTCCAGCTGGTACCCACTACGCACTCATCACCGTGACGTTCCCGCTTGTTCACCAGTCCGGTTTTTTCAACTTGGATTTGGGGTTTCGGACTCTCATCTGGACTAGATCGTCAGTCGAGGGCATCTAAATGATCGGTGGTGGCATAGGCTGGGTATTCTCAGCGTGGCATAGTGTCTCGTATACGTATGGGGTTATGGGTGGTTCTACCCGTTATTGGAAGGGATACGGGTTGCATCGCTCCCATTGACCTCGAGGATATGATAAGATGGGGATACATGTTGCATGGGTTTCGTTCTCTCGAGGATATGACGAGATGATGGAAAGTTAGAGAAATATGGATGTGGTGGCACTTGGGGGCCAATATACAAAAATCTCGATCTGATGCTAGATCCCGTCGCCGGTGCCGTTGTGGTTTTTTCTTGGGGGTGCAATAGCATGGATTGAGAGAACGTGTCGGAAATTTAATATCTTTTACCGAAACTATTTGGTAATGAGGCCATCAGCCACAGTGGATGTCCCATTTTCAGCTATTCCTCGTCGTCGGTCGTCCAAAGCGCCAAAATGAATAGCTGTTATGCCCGCTGCGCAGGAATCTCTGGTGATGCTTTCCCCATTTCACTGAAAGCAATGGCGTGAAATTGGTGGTGAAGGCAGTGAAAGACTGGGTGATTGGAGTGGAGTCGCTAAGTGGACGATTGGGTATCCATGTTCTTCATTGCCATGATCACCCGTATTATGTGCACCAGGAATTAATCTCCCAATATTCCTCATGGTCGTCGACCTAGGTCTGGTCATACTCAACCCCTCATCCCCACACGCTGAAAATATCCGCTCGGCAGAAAGGCGTACAGAAACACACTTTTCTACAGATATATCTTATATCAGTAGTAGTGATGTGATCTATCCGTCGAGCGGATATTTTTGTCTTTTCGGCATGGCCACACCCATCCTCCTCAACTCGATGACTGGGGACCAATATTGGAAGGTGTCGATCGATATCGACGCCGTGGTGTCGTTGACATGGTTTTCTCGGGGATACAATAGAATGGATAGTCGGAGAATGGGTCGGGAATATCATACATATTATTTTAAAATTTTTTATGTGACGGTCAGGTCAGCCGCAGTAGATGACCCATTTTCAACAACCCTTGGTCCTGCCATGCCCGATGCACAGATATCTCCCCGAAGATTATTATCCTGAGATCTCGGCAAATACCTCAGCTCACTCGGATAGTCCAACCAAGATCACCAAAAAGTTGGAAAGTTGAGGTGGAGACTCCGGGAGAAGAGTTTGAATACGAGGGATTTCTTTTCCCATAGGCTGGGCATAGAAGAGTCACCAGGATTGAGAGACGTTTGCTACTGCTGCTTTTCTGGTATTGGTATCACGTCAGGGAACCCGGTTTGGAAGCCGCACCTTGAAGTGAGCCAACTTCTCGATACTCCAGGTTCATCCCAACTCCAGTCCGTACCCAACCAACCTTCAATCTCAAGCTGCCCGGTGAAGCCGTTTGTTTGATTCCTTCACGCAGTCATTCGTGTAGAGGCAAGGAGGCAAGGAGGAGGAGAGGAAAGACGAGCTGAATAGGTGAAGAATGAAGTGGATCACGCGACCGACGCTTTCGTCAAGCCGCTGCCTGTGCCTAACGATCCTTCCAAAGCCACAGCCTCATCACTGCTACTCCCAGTGCAACCATCCCTTGCAACACGCTTCCGCCAAAAAATATCTCTGCCAGCATCATCCTTGGTGAAGACTAAGACTAGTGTGGATCGACGGTTGGTTTCGGAGTCAGGGAATGTAAGACCAGTAATATGGTCGGAGGGGAAAGAGAAAGAGAAGGAGAAGGAGAAAGGAAAGAGAAGTCTGTGCCTTCGAGTTTTAAGAGAGGGAAAGGAAGGAAATGAGAGGGAGTTGGGAGAAGGAATTGACGCGAGCAATAATCAGCGACCGACGCGCTTTGGTCACCGCCTCCCGCCTCTGTCATTGCCCCTGGGCCTACACGTCCTCAAAGCCCCAAATACATTCACGTACTCATGGTGGTACGTGATATGCTACTCTACATATCGTTCATTCACCGTTTCCGCAAGTTTCTGGTTTTCCATGACTGGGTGGTTAGGCCAGTTTCCGCTAGGGTGAAGAGGGATGCTTGGGTGTACGTCCTGTCCTTTAGAAACGGCAAAGCCTGCAAAATCGGCTGTACCCGTCGCACACCGAGACGCAGATTGCAGGAGTGGAGGTGCAAAGACAAGTCGAAGGGATTCAAACTGGTATATTCGGTCCGGTCAGCGAAGAGAGTCGGTATATCAGTCCAGTCTTTTCACTCACAAATGTTTCAGAACACGAAGCTCATCAGCAAGTACTCAAATATACCCACAAAAGCAATGGCGCTTGCCCGAATTGCTCTTCAAAGCACCAGAGGAATTCGTCTTCAAAGCAGCATTTGGATTGAGAGATGCCTGCGACGCCGTTGATATGGCGAAGGAACTTGTTGGCTGAGTGCTTGGGGCTTTTTTCCTCTTTTTTTTTTAGCGTCGTTGTTTTCTGTTTGCTATCATGTTTCTTGCTTTCGTATCTGCATTGTATGTACATTCTTGGGTGTAGAAAATCAGTCTGTGACAAACCAATTCACAACTGTCATGGCGGTCGTCTCAAACTACTCCCTCGCACTCGACATCAAGCCCAAAATCGCATGGACAGAGAACCAGGAAAAGTCTCTCACTAGAGACTACCCATTTGTGCTCGATCGCAACGAAGACCCTCAGCAACACTACTCGATCCCCTTGTCCTTACTACGCGGTCAATAACTGACAAATACCGTGGACTTCCGAGCCTCCTGGATAAGATATGCAACGAAGAAGAAGCAGAAGAGTTGGGAATTGAAGAGAGTATCTACTTTACCGGAACTCTGTTCACTTCTCCGGTCGAAAGTCTCCAAATTTACCTTTCTCAGACGAAGAGAAGGAGGCAGCCAAAGACGACGCCTCCGCGGATATTGACACACGACACCATAAACGGGCACGAACTAGTGTCTCCGTTGCCAAGATCTCGATCAAATGCGACTCCTCCAAACTTTCCAAGCACCTCAGTGTCTCATCGTCCTCTTCGTCAACTAGACACCCATCTCCTGCCTTGTCCGCCACTTCAAGTACCTCTCACACTCGCGAAAGACATCCGTCTCTCCTCTAGAACGTTCCCGTTCTCGCTCGCTTTCTGTCACTCTTGCAGAAGAGGAGCATCAAAAGGCAGTGGAAGCCAAAGAACGACAACACCAGCGCAGATAGCATCGGAATCGGAGGAGTGAAGAAACGCGTTCTGAGCCGAGAAGTCAGCATGACGAGGGTGTTTAAACCCAAGGCGAGGTCTCAGACCACAATGGTCGCGGTCGAGAAGACCGTCAAGCCAGTAGTGAAAACAGAGCCTAAGGATTTGGTGGTGACTTTGGTAGAGGCCACACTGGAGAAGCCGCGGATAGTCCCTGGAAGGACTTTAAATTTGTCGCGGTCGCAGTTACAACAAGCTGTACCACCGCTACCACTATTAATATTACTACCACATTCATCATCATCACTTCAAGTTTGCCGACTGCTCCGAAATTAGCTCTTCCCGAAGAAGATATCTTTTTTCAGCCGGGATCCCAGCAGACGGGTCAGAGTCGTACCCGTAGCAAGAATCCAGGTCCAGGTGGCCTAAATCTCTCCGAGCTCAGCGAGCCTGAGGGTGACGTTGATGAGGTTGGAAGTTCAGATGCTGAAGTCGAGGCAGAGGAGGTATGGTATCCTCCCGCTTCAAGTTCCCCCGACGTCCTTCTGTTGAGTGACAAGTTAAAAGTCCTCACAAGCAAGATATTTCACCGTCTGGATCTGATTCTGGTGATGAAGGCGATGACGATGACTGGCAGGCCATGAATACATGCGTGGGTGTACACCCACGAAAACTATGTGTTTCTTTCACGCAGATGCGTCAAGCCACTGACGCGCCTGCATCCTATTCTGACTCCGGAAATACGATATATCTGCGGACCTATCTGAACTCTGATAATCTGATGGTCCATTTGGACTCCTATCTGCACCTGTATATGTGCTTCAGATATACGGGATTTCTGGACATGTATCCGGAGCTTTAAAAGGTTATCTTTCTTTTGTTCAATAGCTATACAAATTAGGCGTCTTTTTGTACATCTTTACATAGATTACATGTGCCATCTTTTTGTTTACCTATCAAGTGTAATTAGGGGTTTCCAGATATACGTTCTTTCTGTACGAATATTTAGAGTCAAAATATAGCATTTATTTGTATATATATCTGAAAAATACATCCTACTTCTGTACACCTATCTGCTCATCTATCCGTCGAGCCGATAGAAACATACTTCCGGCGTGTTGGCAGCGCATGCAAAATTGTGCACGGGCCAGTTCGCGGACCCATTTTTTCCGTCAGCGGTCTAATGCGGTGTGTGGTCCGTTTTACTCTGGTCCATCTCAAGGCGTTTGTCTCGTTTATGATCGTTCGATCGTTTCGTAGTCATCTCCTGAACCGTTGGACAGTGCTCTGCTCCTAGCTCACAACAGACAACAACCTACACCTTTCATGGGTCCTGACCATGCCAGCCTTGATACTTGTACCCTAAAGAACAAGAGTGACTCAAGCGATGTATCAGCATATTAAGGAGGTGATACCTGATGAGGGGTCCTGTGAGTCCGAGTCTACTTACTGATCTATTTCATTTCATTTCTCTTCTCGTTCCATATTTCTCTAGAATACCCATACCTTCCTTTTATGCGTCCCTTTCATTCAAAATACCCAACACTCATCATAATCTGAACATGAATATTTGATGCTGAACAGCAGCAAAAGCTTGGTGTAATCAGCTGATGAAGTACGTGTCGCGTCGTGTTAAACGCATGTTCAGACATTTCTGCGGTTCTACTGAGGTACTTCGCCACCAAAAATCTCGCAAAGAATTGGCTCATCATGATGAGATCCTATAACTTAGTGCATATTTTGGTGTCTTACGATAACACTACATAATTTTGCACAATTATGGGTCATCACCATAAGATCAAATGACATTGGCAAAACATTCTCTTGTCATCATAACCTCAAATGATTTGGCCATAATCATTGCTTATTATTCGTAACAGACCAATATTTTCCGCATTATTCAAAAATTTGATCCATAGGTTTTGCTGGTGCTAAAGCTGGTCAAAGCTTCACCATTCGTGCTTGGTGATTCAAGCCCTTTGATCCCTACTTCCACTGAATGGTAGTGCCTTGTCGCAAGCTCACGGCCCGCTGTAGCCCGTAACCGCTAACAGCGGTAAAGCATTAGAAATCATTGAGAAATCACCTTCGGTGACCTTCAGTCAGGCGACTGGGCTTCTGACCTCGGTGTTCATTTTAACCAGTAAGAGTCGGTGTTCTTTCAAGATTGAGGGAAAAATCTCCAAAAAAAATCTCTCGACCGTGAACGTATGAGGCGCCGTTTGGTAAAAAAAAATAGAATGTCGACATTCAGTGGTTGTACACTTAAACGTCCGAAATCCATGTCCTGCGTGTACACTTATCAATCTCACCCTGCCGACAGTCACCTCTGAGGGAGAAAATCTTGATACAACAGCCTATACAAAGTACAGAGAAAGCTGAAGCAGACTACAAGGACACTGACATCATGTAGAAATCAAAACTTGAATGGGAACCGACCTCAGATATCAAATTACCTTGATTGTTCACGACCATACTCTTGAAAGTGTGTAAAGGTCTTTACTTGATTCACGTTAAGACTTAGAAGACTGATCATGGTAGGTAGATCTCAAGTTCTATGTATGTATAATCAAAGTTCTTGGTCTTTCCTGAGGATAGACGTTCGTCTCGACAACGACTCAGACCCTAACTCTGCTCCTGCTTCTAGGCCCTCTGCTCCATCTCATGGTCCTATTAAGTTGGATACCGTCGGAGATCTTGCACTGGAGCCTCTGGATGTGGTAGACCCACTGGACAAGGTTGTTCGGTGTTTCGAAGGGCGAAATGTGGATCTTCCTGCTATTCCACTCCCCCAACCAGATACGCCTGCACCCCCACTGGTCTCCGTCCCACTCTGCATCCCAGCAAAACTCGGACTATTCGGCGTCGAAGGAACCAAAGGCGTAGACTGACTATATTTATGCCCATGTCGTGTAAACGAAAACGACCCAGGTCCAATAGGCATCACCAGCATCTCATCATCAATACTCGACGCCTCTGATGCATCCGAAACTCCACTCAACGCCGAGCTTTTTCGTCGGTGGTGGACTGGGTAGGTAGGGACGCCGAGGGAGTCTTTACGTGGGGGACAGACGATGATAGGGCGTCCGGTAGGAGACCTAGTTCCAGCTGCGTTACTAGCTTCAGCTCCACACTGGAGAGGTTTGGGTTTTCGTACTAGACCCAGCGACTGCTGCACCACTTCCACTCCCGTTCCCATTCCCACTACCATTACCCATCCCCATCCTCCCCAAACCATTCCCCAACGCTCCACTGGTACTCGCAAACCCGTTTGTCGGGACTGGCTTGAGCTTCAGTTTGGATTCGGACTCGGACTCGGGTCGTGCATCTACATCTGCATCTGATTCTAAGGCAGCGCCAATTCCAAAGCTGAGAGAAACTGGCCCTTGCCCCTCACCACTACCACCACCACCACCATTAGCACTGCCGACAACAACCACACTCCCCTCCCTACTTCCCTCAACACTAGCACTGACACTCGTGTCCCTACTCCTATCCTCATTCACGTTTTGGGACTGTATCTTCGACGACAAAAGATACATCCCCATCTCCATTCCTAAATTATCCCCTGGGTACACGCCCACCCCCATCCCACCCACTCCAAACCCCCCAATCTCCGTCCGATCCAAAACCTCATCAAACACCCTCATAATATCTCTGTATACACAACTTGATGACCATCTCCAACGTCGTCTTGTTTTCTGTTATTGCTGTTGTGTTGGCTGGGTTTGTGTTCGTCGTCTTTGTGTTTAGGTTGGTAGTTGACAGAGAGGGGACAAAAGTCGGTGATGGAGGGTTAGGGGGAAAGTTTGAAGTGTTGGAGTCGGGACTACGAGGAGCGTTGGGAAAGGTGGGCACAGCTGGCGACAATAACCCACTCGAGCTCGGAGTCGCCTAATAGACGTCGGAGGTGCAAGCGAGAATCGGTTTCTATACCTCTGTGCAAAACCTCCAGCTCCAGCTCCAGGGCTAGGAGAAATCGGCGAACTCGGTCCAGGTGATGGTAACGGCGACGGGCTACCCAGAGGAGACCTCGGAACACCCATCCCCAGCGTTGGCCCTGTCCCTCCAAACAGTCGGTATGAGACACATCTGTACGTCCCTAATCGGGTTCGTTCCTTTGACGAGATTGGGAGAAAGGACGACAGTGAGGTTGTGTGCGTCCATACGGTTGGAGGCTGAGCAGAGGTGGACTTTGTGCATTAGGTCTATGTTGGTAGGTGGTGAAAAAGGACGGGCGAAAGCGAGAGTCGTTTGGGAACAAAGTAAGAAAACGAGAAAAGGAAAGAGAAGAAATGAGTTCCACGAAAGCAGGAGAAAAAGAAACCACTCACGCAAAATAATGACTCAACAAAAATATACACACACGGCTTCAACTTTGGCAACACCACCTCTCTCATATACCTCACCGCCTCTACATACCCCGGATCACTCGTCGGCATCGGACACCTCTTTAATAAATCGCGTGCATGTCCTCTCCAAACACCGGTTCCGGTAAATCTCTCAAATACTTTTTTCAACAATATATCGCAGCTAAATGAGGTCCTCCTCCAGCTCCTTCCCGGATTTCCAATGAAACGACTTGACTCGTAAGCTTCTTGAGCTGCGCGTAAGAGTTGAGAAGATGGTGAACGAAGGAAGAGGCCTTCGTCGTTGAGACCAGAGATTCGCAGAGGTATTGGATACCGTCTCGGATGACACGGGGGATGGACCTTTTCGCCTTCCGGGCCCATGATGTCCTCAAGTGGGACGCCGAATGCAGCAGACAAGGAAGGTGAAGAATGGATATTCGGAATAGCAATTTTCGCCTCGTGTTGCTTTTCTTGATACACGACGGGCGGAATGGCAATTTGGGTTAGGGGTACCCAGATGACTAGTCGAGGTAGCGGAAAGAATTTGGAGAGATGATGGCTCCGTGGCCAGTTGAGAATAGCACTGCACATGACGCATCAGCCATAATTAGATGGATGGTTGGAAGGAAAAAGGAGTAGGACGAGGCATACCTTCGAAAAGAATGACGAGTACTGGTTGAGCCTGAGAGAGATGAGTGCAATGCCGTTGGGTATGAGAAGAGAAAATACGCACCGATGTCTTAAGGTTCCTACGATACTTCCTATTCAAACTGCGATATTCCAACCCCAATTCCATCCCGGCGTATGTCTACCTCCAGCTGCGAAAAAGCCCACAGTGTAGTCGGCTTCGACTACCAAAAGAAAACGTTAGTTTTTGTCGTTCCTACTGTAGAGGTTGAGATCGAAAGGGTACGCCTATAAATGAAGCGAGCGTAAAAGGTAAAGGCAACTACGTACGATAACAAGAGACCGCAGTTGACTTTGTCGGGGTCTGTCATTGCTGAGGCATTCATTACCACCCTATAGACCGTTTAAAAACTCTCTACCATACATTAGACACGTTCTAGTAACAGAAGAAGGATCAGGTTTTTAGAATGACAACTTTGAAAGCAGTCAAGGCGACGACGACTCACTCAAAATGTACCCCAGCCTGGAATATCGTTCTAGCATCCACTCCAACTCGTTACTTTTCATTTCATGTGAGTAAAAAAAAGCTTTGGCTCTTCTCGGACTGAGGAGATTTCTGTCGAGATTTTGAATATGAGGAGAGCCGGGAGATAAGAGAGAGCAACCAAGGCTTACTTTAGAGAGAGATTGTTAGAAGGCATGGCGAAAGACGGCAAAGAGTTGATTTGTTTTGAGCATTCAAAGAGATTTGTTTATCATTGCCTACCGGCATTTCAAATACCTTTAAACCGTTGATTTGACATTTTGCCAGTCGCAGTTCCTTATCCGTTTTTTTTACTGCCTGGGAAGAGGCTGGGAAGGGGTATCAAGATGGACTGGCTGGAGTGGCGATCAATAAAGCCCTTGTTGACCACGTAAAGGAGACGGCTTGGGGACGGCGATGTTGAAAGGGACTCGGAGGTCCACCACAATCATTTGATCAAGGGCAATTCAAAAGGATTTCAGGGTTATCAATGAGGTGAATGGAAATCGTAAAGCGGCAGGGAAAGGTTGACGAGAAGAGCTTCGTTGCCATTGGACTTGCTCTGCGACGCAACTCAAGGAAGGCAAGGTTCTTCTTGAATGAAAAGCCTTCATAATGAATCTGAGCCTGTATTTTCTCATATTCACAACGGTCCTTTCTTGCGATGCCGTCACAAGTTACAACCCGTCTCGAGTTAAGGGTACCGTCCCCGCACACCTGATCCCCACCATGAGACCAAAGTAGAAGAACTATGCAACAACTACTTATGCCAGACCTGATGCATCATAGGTATGGGGTTGGGGTCGAGGGATTCTTATTCAACTCTTATTTGTTGAGGAAGAGTACATAGTCATACTATGTAGCGTGCCCTACCTAGAATAACAATTCGAGTCAGGCGAATAAATCGAGTGACGAGACGGACACGGGACAAGGGACGAAGGTGCAAATAAAGATCTAGTCGTGAGAATAATAATAGACCAAGTTCGAGCAAGGGCTGCGCCACGGCGGAAAAAGCTCGGCCTACGACCTAATTGCCAATAAGAATTTAAGAACTTGGTACCTACATGACGATTGCTCGTGTCATCTGCACTAGGAGAGACTAGTTGTATGAGCACTACTTAGCCTGAATATTAAGTAGAGGACGAGTGAAGAACCGAGTACATGTAACAGTAACCCGCACTTAGGGCTCCGCGCCGTACCAGTACTGTACGGTTTGTACTGGTACCGTATGACGGATACAGTCCCGTACCGTACAAGGCTGCTGCAGGGTCCAATACGGGTGCAGGTATTGGACCGTATTTTTTACGGCCGTCGTACGGGTTTGTACGGTATACGGGTCGGCCATGCATCGGCGAAGGCTTTTCTCTGTGTTTATGCCATACGCTACCTCTGTAAATTAAATATCGTCAAATACTGAGCAGTTTGCGGCGGAAAATCTTGGGAAAATTGATGCTTGATCACATCAAAGGAAAATGTACTTACCAAAAAAGGTGCGTAGAGACCTGCCGAAGTATTGCCGAAATGCTTGTGCCTCAAAGTCATCTCGAACGCACTGTTAACGTTGAGCGGTGCACTACTTCAAATTGTTTCTCGCATTAATTCCTCTCAATAAGTCCCAATAAGTCTATTTCAAATCAGATTCCTGGCCATTTCCTAGCAAAAAGACCCGTATACCCGTATTAACCCGTAATACTGCCGTATCAGTACCCGTCCCGTATCGTACAAGCTTCCAGATGTCCCCGTACGAATACGGAGACGGGTACACCATACCAGTACTGGACCCGTAAAAAATACGGGTGTACCAGTATTACTGGAGAGCCCTACCCGCACTGTTCATAGTTCGTATATAGTAACCCCGCCGTGCCGCCACTGCCGTCACGCCGTTGATCCAGGTGTGCTGTACACGTTGCCGGTCCTTGAGAGCTGATTAGCCTATCAATCGTAGAAAGCCATCATCTTGAAATGATGGCTTCAAGCGCGACTCTTCAAGTTATGATCACGTGGTTGAGACACTTTTCAACCTTTGTGATGAAAGCACGCCTACGCAAAGTTTTTTCGAGGTGAGTTGGAACTAAGACTCGAGATCTTTTTGATGACTGAAGGACAAATCAAAGGAAAAAGAAAGCAAAAGAAGTTCCAGATGTGGAAACAATTGATGACAGTCCTAATCAAACTGGTACCGGAAACCAGGGGATTTTTTCTGGGCTCACCACATGAATTTGTGGATCAACTGTGAACAACAGGGTTGGTGACAACATAACCATCAACAGTGAGTACTCTGTTTTCCATATAAGTAAGTTACTTAGACAATTGGCAGATTTTCCAGAGAACAAACCAAAGGTAATTGACAATTTTCCGCCAAAACTCAATTTCTGACAACATTTTCCATTCAGGAAATCACAGCAGAGTATGTAAAATCCTAGTATGTTTGATTATTTGATTTAATTTTCATTATTTCAGTGATCTGCGTCTTCAAACACCTCAAGTTCCAGCTGTATTCACTGGCAGATCCAAGCTTGTGGAAGAAGCAGTTAACATCTTGTGTGGAACTAACCAGGTCCATATTGGCATTCTTGGAGCTGGAGGAATAGGCAAAACATCTGTTGCCTTGCATATCATGGAAGATCCCTTGATCAAAGAGAAATTTGCAGAGAGATGCTACTTCATCCCTTGTGAAATGCTTCCAGATGCAACAGTCCTTATTCAGGGATTGGTGCAGGCCAGTGGACTGCAGGTACCCAAGGAAAGGGACCTTTGGATGTATTGCTGGCTTATCTCAAAGGTGACCAAAAGGTCTTATTGATTCTGGATAATTTTGAGACACCCTGGAGTAGGGGCCAGACTGAAGTCAAGAATTTAATTGAAATGATCTGCAGATGCAAGTCAGTCTCAGTGATTGTGACTATGAGAGGAACTGAGGGGCCTGGACAAATTAAATGGCACAAACTTGGAGGAAGATCTGGATTACCTGCTCTTGAGCTTGGTGCAGCCAAGGAAGCTTTCTGTTCTTTCTGTTCTGATGGAGACCTTACAATTGAGGAGGAGGATCCCATTTTGGAAAAGTTGTTAATTCAGATGGATGGTATGCCCTTGGCTATTATGCTCATGGCACAGCTTGCCAGAGAATGGCCATTGAAGACATAATGGAAAGGTGGAATCACCAGAAGACAGCAGTGCTGAAGAAATTTGGACTGGGAGAGCAGGAGAACAGGCTTACAAGTATTGAAGTCTCAATTAAGTTGACTCTCAACATTGTCAGAGAAAAGCTTTCCCCAACAGGAGAAAATGTCTTGAGGCTTGTTTCTTTACTACCAAGTGGTATCCCAGATTGGTTGGAAAACTTGCCCAAAATGCTTCCTGATGCAATGATGCAGCTTGATGATGCAACAACCCAGGCTCTTATCTTGAAAAAGGCATGCCTTATTTATGAAACAGGAGACAAGACACTCAAAATACTGACACCAATTGGGGAATACATTATGAACAGTTTTTGGGAAAGAGAGCATCTTGAAAATCAGGGTCTGGGTATTTTATGAGTCATTCATAGACAATTTAGCTCAGAATCCCAGTGAAGGACATGGTCAACTTGGACTGCATATTGGAAATGTCTACAAAATTGTGGAAATACAGATTGATAAGTCATTTGAAAGATCACATATGAATGTGTTACAGCAATTGTATAATTATTCAGAATACTTTGCAGGACTTGTGCCATTGGTTACAAAATATTTGAGATGGAAGTCACAGCTGAATTTGAGTGATCAAACTAAAGTGATGTTCATGCAAGGAGATATGTTGAGGTTCATGGGATGAAACATGCAAAGGCTATAGAAATAATTCATGATGTGGAAGAGCTATATAAGCATCAAAATAAATCAGGAGACAAGTGATGTGGAAGTGGTTACAAGCACTGGCAGTACATCTAGGAACAACACCATTGAACAGATACAAGCAGAATGCTATATAAGATTAGGAGAGATCCTTTTTTTTTCAGGCAACATATACACAATCAAAGCAGAAGGTACAACAGGCTAAGGATCTATATGAGAAAGTTGGAGATATGAGAGGAGTTGCTCAATGCTTGCAAAGGCTGGGGGATATATGCAGGATGCTAAGCCAATATGAGGATGCAAAGGTCATGCTTGAACAAGCCAAAGAGCAATTTGAGGGGATTGGTAACAGGCTGGGAGCAGCTCAATGCTTGCAAAGGCTGGGGGATATATGTGGGATGCTAAGCCAATATGAGGATGCAAAGGTCATGCTTGAACAAGCCAAAGAGCAATTTGAGGGGATTGGTGACAGGCTGGGAGCAGCTCAATGCTTGCAAAGCCTGGGGGATATATGCAGGATGCTAAGCCAATATGAAGATGCAAAGGTCATGCTTGAACAAGCCAAAGAGCAATTTGAGGGGATTGGTGACAGGCTGGGAGCAGCTCGATGCTTGCAAATCCTGGGGGATATATGCAGGATGCTAAGCCAATATGAGGATGCAAAGGTCATGCTTGAACAAGCCAAAGAGCAATTTGAGGGGGTTGGTGACAGGCTGGGAGCAGCTCAATGCTTGCAAAGCCTGGGGGATATATGCGGGGCACTAAGCCAATATGAGGATGCAAAGGTCATGCTTGAACAAGCCAAAGAGCAATTTGAGGGGATTGGTGACAGGCTGGGAGCAGCTCAATGCTTGCAAAGGCTGGGGATATATGTGGGATGCTAAGCCAATATGAGGATGCAAAGGTCATGCTTGAACAAGCCAAAGAGAGCAATTTGAGGGGATTGGATCCAGGCTGGGAGCAGCTCAATGCTTGCAAAGCCTGGGGGATATATGCAGGATGCTAAGCCAATATGAGGATGCAAAGGTCATGCTTGAACAAGCCAAAGAGCAATTTGAGGGGGTTGGATCCAGGCTGGGAGCAGCTCAATGCTGGGCAAATCCTGGGGAATATATGCAGGATGCTAAGCCAATATGAGGATGCAAAGGTCATGCTTGAACAAGCCAAAGAGCAATTTGAGGGGGTTGGTGACAGGCTGGGAGCAGCTCAATGCTTGCAAAGCCTGGGGGATATATGTGGGATGCTAAGCCAATATGAGGATGCAAAGGTCATGCTTGAACAAGCCAAAGAGCAATTTGAGGGGGTTGGTGACAGGCTGGGAGCAGCTCAATGCTTGCAAAGCCTGGGGGATATGTGGGATGCTAAGCCAATATGAGGATGCAAAGGTCATGCTTGAACAAGCCAAAGAGCAATTTGAGGGGGTTGGTCACAGGCTGGGAGCAGCTCAATGCTTGCAAATGCTGGGGGATATATGCAGGATGCTAAGCCAATATGAGGATGCAAAGGTCATGCTTGAATAAGCCAAAGAGCAATTTGAGGGGGTCGGACAGGCTGGGAGCTGCATGGTGCCTGCACACTCTTGGAATAACTGATCATAATGAAGGCCATCTCTTTCCTGCCAAAGCAAAATTTGAACAAGCAAAGGAACATTTTGAAGCCATTCAAATCCTACAAGGAGTTGCTATTTGTGAGGACAGCCTTTCAGCAGATTAATGATGACCTGGCAGATCAATGGCATCAGGAAAAACCTAACCTCAAAATTTAATACTCATTTTGAAAAATTATGTCTGTCCCTGTTGAACAATGTAAAATGTATATATACTGAGCAACATCAAAGAAAGTAATTTGTAACTCTGCCCCTATCTACCTCTAACACTACCAAAAGTCCCAAGTGTCTGAAGTGCTCAAAATCATTGCACATTAGTATCATTCACTTGTAACTCTACCCCTATTTACCTCTAACACTACCAAAAGTCCCAAGTGTCTGAAGTGCCCAAAATCATTGGACATAGTACCATTCACTACTTGCTACTACTCAGTTGAGGAGCTGGTATACATCTTTGTTACTATAAGTATTGACATAGAATGACTGACAGCTCTCCAAGACAGTACTGCCACTCCACTCTCAGAGTGATGACATCAAAATTTGGTAGAAGCTGTACCCTCTGAACAAACCTTCAACATTTAATACACTAGCCAATCAACCACATTTACATTATATTGAGAAACCTTATATAGGCTGATATTCATGTCCCATGCTGTGAACCACTTAATGTACACCAAATATGATGGTCTATCTCTTGTGGGCACGGAATGGAAGAGTGCAGAAGAATACAACTCTCACTTGTGCTACATGAATATCTATGGGCATACTAATCAGTTTGATTAAATTGAGGGAATAGATAGCATGCTTACCTTGTGAACTAGTGCTGTGTCAGAGCGCCCAGAGATGACATGACCCTCCTTTTTTCAGTGTGTGCTGGTTGTATGTGAATGCTGTTGGCTGTTGAGCATTCACCAGTAAAGAAATCATGTCCCAAGTACTTGACTCAGTGATATACTGAGACTGGCAATATGCCAAGAAAATGGCAGTCAACCTCAATTTCAAGGTGTCTGGCTGTAAGGTGAGGGTTTGCTAGTCCTACACAAAAGTGGAATAGTGCATCACTGCAAAAAATTGCCCCATACTTGTTCTTCTGCTTAGAAAGCTTTACTGAACAGACTGAAGGATGGTTGGTGAGTTTGAGCTGTTGGTGACTGTTTAAGCCCTAGTGATATCTAATGCAGGACAAAGCAGTGGATGCTGACCATCCTGGTATGGGTGTCACAAAAACCTTCTCCTTTTGCTCTAACCACAGGGTCATCTGGGGGATACATACTTGTCTTTTGTTGTTTGTTGACTGACAAGTGTCCTTGTAAGGTTAATGTGGAGATGCTCTGGGGAGGTTGGAACTCAGAAATCCTGTGCTGTCAAATTATGTAAATAATTTTGAGCTTTTCTGCATTTCCTTGTATGTTTGCATTTAAGTTGAAATTTGATTTCACATCTTCACAATTTTGTTCTGGTTTGTGCTATTGAATAATAAGAGGATTTGACAATAACTAATTGTCATTGCAGACAAACAGTCAGATTTGTATACATGGGTGTATATTTTCCATGCACCTCCCATAGACATGGATGTAAGTAGTCCATACACCACCACACACCTTCCATGTGCTTTCATACACTCCCTGGTACTGTGGCAGCTTCCAGATGTTCCTTTGTCATTACTCATGTATTCCAATGATAATGAAAAACATAACACACAATATATTCAGAAGTGTACTAAGTAGAATACAGTGGTATGTACATGGCATGTTACAACAGAAGTCAGACTTCAAGGTTTCGCCTTTCGTTCGTTCATTCATTGAGCCTTTCTGTTGAAGAAAGGTTTGAGCAAGACTCTGAAGACAAGTATTACTCGAAGTAAGACTTGTAGAAAGATGTATAAGGTCGAGCTGGGGAATCTAGCTCGAAGAATACTCTACCTATATACAAAGACATCTTGTAACTATGAGTCATAGTACAATGTGTGTAAAGCATGTAAATTGTCTGTAGTAGCTACAGCATGTAAGTAATAAGAAACATGCATACAATGCATGTATAAGATAAGAGCAGAGGAAACATGCATATGATGCATGTAAGCAATGTGTAAGTAATAATAGACATGTGTACTACACATGTAAGAAAGAAAGCAAGGATAAAGCACGGTGAACGAAAGGAAAACATGTGTTAGATAAGAGGAAATGAAACAAACAAAACAAAACAAAACAAAACAAAGGGCGAGTCATAGAGTCCTATTAGAATAGGGGTGAGAAATTGTAACATGGCATCTACCTACATGGTGCTCATCAATGGCCACTGCCACATGACTGTCCCTCTAACCTATACCCTTTGAGCTTCCCTAGCATTTCCAACATGTCCCAAAGATGAGTGTAGATTGATACAAAAAAAAAATATCTCAGCAAGGAATCATGAACAAGAATAAGCACATACCTGAGCACAATGACCATTCCAAAGGCAGTAGAAATGGCACCTACAGGCTACATACAAATATCAAACAGTTATATGCCTGGAGGAGAAGAGGAAGACTCACCCTGAAAACAATACTTCAGTTCCTGAGCAATTGACTTCATTGAATGGATAGGGAATTAGGGCCCAAAATGGATGAGGAAGAATGGGGAAAGGAATGAGAAATGCTAGAGTCATTGTGAGGGGAATGTGTTGAAGTTACAAGGCCCTTTAGGCTGAGTTAACTTATGTCAACCCCCCAATTGAGTACCAAAGGTTTCTCATGGGTTCTAACTTTTACATGCCACCTCAGCACTCTTAAGTGCCTGAACGCTGCCATTTCAACTGACACTCCATATGGTGTGAGTATGTCACTGGGGAAAGATGCCACTGCTTCGCATGGCAAGGTACGAGCCCTCCTCAACAAGATCATACCAAAATTTCACTCTTGTATTGACTACATAGCAGCTACTTACAAAGTAGTATGAGTGAAATAAGCTTAAGTATGTATGTGCTAAGGAGGAAAAAATTGAAACTAACATCCAAAGATCATCAACGCGCTGCCAGACACCCAACGCAACGGCTGAATCCAACTCAACTCTAGCTTCATGTCAACACAACAGTTACACAGTGAAGAGCGCAAAGCCCAATCTAACCACCAAGTCACCCATCACATAAAGGCATGAGAAACCAACGTCAACACCAAACGGCAACGCCTGACTCAGGTGAAGACCAGAACGCGTTGGGGCGAGTAAGCCGTCTTGAACAAAGATACTTTGGAGACAGAGAGGAGCAATGAGAGTGGGGAGAGGGGTACCAGATGCCTAGTAGAGAGGGAACGGGTGTTGGTAGGGTCGAGCATGCGTGCAATGATGCGCAGGCAGCATGGTGAGTCAAGAAGGTACTGACAGAAACTATGGGCGTAGTTGAATGCACCTGTGAAGATAGGTGAGTCATTACACTTATGTAGGCGCAATGTAGACATACATAGAAAAAGGTTTCAGTTTCTCTCTGGCCTTTCCTTCTAAGTATCTCTTCAAAAGTGACAGTTCCAGCGGTTGAGGTCCTTGTTGACCAATATATATACTTTCCCCATTGGATTGGTTTGCTTTTTAGAGGGATTTGAGGTGGGGGGAAACATGATGAGCTGCGAGCAAGACGAGTCGACACACTCGACACGCTAGCATGACGTTGTGGTTATTGAACCCGGTCCAGACCAAGTCTAGACACATTTCGGTTGTCGGGAAGGTAGAGACCGGATGAAAAGGGGTGGGAGACTGAACCCCTGGGAACATTTTCGAAGTCAACCTAAGTTAACTCAGCCTAAAGGCCTCGTAATAAGTCCTTTCCCTCTGCTGTCGACAACTACAGGCCCAATCATGATGAGCTTCAGACGTGTTTTCCTTTCCTCAACAGCTGTTGAAAGTCACCAAGAGCTGCTCTCTGAATCACTATGGCTTCCTCAACCCAATCCAAGGTCATTTATAATTAAAGGCATCGTTACATTGAGATATTGGACTCTATGAAAACATTTTACTTATCCAATAATGGGCCTCATAATTTGCCATACGAAGCAGTGGCACCTTTCCCCAGTGAAGAAAGGAAGTGAAGAAACGACACTGCTCACACCAGTTTGATCAAGAAATTTTTCAAGCTCTGCTCAAACCAGTTCTGTGACCACAACACATCACTTCTTGGCACTTGCTTAATCTTGCTTAATGCATCGGCAGTGCTCCTGAGTGCAGTCACCATCGACTGACTGTCTGTAGCATGCGTGAAGTGTAGACATTCACAAATCTTTGCTTCTTGCATCAACCCTTATCACTGACTGGTACTCATGCAGAATTACTATTATTAGGGCAAAATGATTTATATGCACGGAGCATGCTGGAGGTTGGCTGGAGGACTCCTACAACATCGAGGAGAGAAAGTGACTCACAGTGATTTTAGCTATGAGAAGATGCAAGAAGGTGAGCTCTAAATTGTTGAGACTGTAGTTTCACCATACATTCCATACACAGTGTGTATAGGCAATCTGAAGACATTTTGAAAGAAAGTGTATGGAATTGTATGGGTGCCATACCTTCCATACCTTCCATACCCCCATGCAATTCTGATTTTTCCTGATGAGTCAACGACTAAAAACCACCAGAAATCAAGCTGTTTCTTGATTCCACCAGCAGTAGCATTCCTCAATTTCTCTGCTGCATCAATCTTTGTCTGCAATCTTCTCCTTTGGCTTGAGCAATGCACCTAGATCCTCCAAATGATGCATGTATTCAGCTGCATCCAACTCTACAGATCCCTTCCCAGCTACCACATCTTTGATGAGGGCTTGGGCAGCAGAAAAGTCAATTTGACATGTCTTTTTGCTAGAGCTGGGGGTGCATGGATGTGTTGGACTTGTGTTTGTGTGATGTGGTAGTGGCCAAGGGCATGATATCAAAAGAGCTGGTGAAGGAAGGCAGATTCTGGCTATTTTGAGAGAATGTGGTGGTGGTTGAGGGAAGAAAGGATCTCCCTCTTGCCCCTCAACCCAAAAAAGCCAAAAAAGCAAATCACAGTCCTCATCTTCGTCTTCCAGAAAGTCAAGGAATTCAAAGGTGCTGGCAACTAGAGAGAAAACATGCATGAGAAACTCACTGAAGAAGTTCTCTTATCCAAGGCCAATAAATTGACTTGGAGAGTAGGGCTAGCAGATTGGATGCTGTTCAGATGCAGATCCATCTGCTCAGATGAGTCATTCAAGAATGCCAATCTGCATTGGCAGATGGCATCCATTGGATGACCAGATCATCTGCAGATGGGTGGCTGAAGATGGCTGACATAGTAAAGACAAAGTTTGAAGGTGTCAATAACAAACCACCTAAGTCACACAAAAAACAAAAACAATTCAGAGTAGAGAGATGGATAGAGAAGTAAGAGTAAGCTGACTATGCTCTACACTGGATAGTAGTACAGAGTGGAGACAAAGTGAATGAACTGAGGAATCAGTTACAAAAGATCACAAGTATATATAAGAAAGTCTGAGGGACAAGAAAGAGTTAATGAAAATAGAACAATGGCCATATGATGTATCAGAGACGAGAACAATGGATCAAATATGGATAGATATAGGTACCAAATCATAGAAGAATGATTGACAGTTATTATAGGGTTTTGACAGAAGTTATAGGATTCACTGAGTATGAATCTGAGTATAGATTAATAAGGAAAAGCAATAGACAAATGATGAAGAAAAAGAAGGAGGACAAAGAACTGTAGCAGTTTTGTGACATTACCCCCTCTTTAAGTTGTGCTTTTGCCTGGAGCACATGAGTACTTCTCCAAATGTCATTCATACTGATTCCCATTGAATGAGTTGTTGATTCTATGTGTATTAAATTGGGTGGACAGTATGTGTCAGGGTGTTTGTGATGAGACATTTCAATCATATCCAGAAGCTGGTTCCCATGAATTATTGGAGTCTGAGTAATCCAGCCATTTAAACAAGTGCTGAACTTGGCAATTTCTAGTTGGTTTTGAATCCAAAATTGCTTCGATGTCATATTCATTATCCTCTGGTAGTAATTCTGTGGGTTCACCTGGGTAGTTCACTCCATGTGCTTCAGTTTCTGTGTATGGTGATAATAGTGAAGCATGGAATACTGGATGAATTCACCAGGTATTCAGTAGTTTGAGATGATAATTAACTTTGCCAATTATGTCAGTGATGATGATTTGCCAACTTAGCTTTTGGCCTTGTTGTTTTCAAAATTTTCCATCTAATAACACCTTGTCTCCAACTTTGAACTTCAATCCTTCCTTTATATGATCTTTTGTTGAAATATATACCTTCCATGTATAGTAACTATGATCATATATGGAGTTATTATGAAACTTCTACATAGCTATAAGTATGCTAGTCCTCCAGGACATTCTCCAGACATTACTCTTATCTTCTACTATGTAGTGATATCTCTGTAGATAGCAATATGGCCAATGGCAATATCCTCTTAGTCTCTAGGTATGTCCATGGACAATGTAGATATTAGTAATTACATGCTCTTTATCTAGTATAAAAGCTGTCTGTAAAGTCGTAGTTACTACAGAACAACATCCAGTTCTATCTGCTCTACAAACAACTCTCATCTAAGCTCTACTAGCTTTCTACTCAGCACTCTATCTGGTGAGCTCTATTGATCAGTCACCCTATGCTGAATATTTGCTGCTTCATTATCTTTGTTTTGTCTTTTCATCAACTCTGCAGCTGTCGTTAAGCTTGCTTTCAATTCTTCATGCAATTCTTCCAATTTCTGGAGACGTTCTTCAACTTTTGGTATGTGTGAAGGATTAAGTGATGAAAAGAGTTGAGGAAGATATCCATGAAGTAACTCAAATGGTGATTTGCTGGTAGCTGAATGGACTTGAGTATTGTGACAGAACTCAGCATACAGTGGCCAAAAAAATTGTCCACATGTTTGGCACTTTTGGAAAGATTGCTGATTTAAGAGCTATTGGGGAGAAGTCTCAAAACATGGCTAGTGGTAACAAGGACGCCTTTTATCAGAGCTACAATAATCTGCCTGTTTTGTCTTATTTGGCCAAATATCCATGGAGTTATGATTGATTTAAAATTGTATGTCATTTGGACAATTTTTTGAGTTGCCACTTCAAAATCATTATTGCAATAACCTGATGTGTTATACATGATGTCATGGGTGGGGCTATACAGTAATGTAATGTATACACCACAATGATGTCACAGCTGCCAGCTGGAGCATACATAGCAACATACAGATGCTCTACAGCCTCTATGAAAAATCATGGGGTCCCTCATATCAGCTCAGAAAGACAATCTCTACTCTCTCCTCCAAACTGCCCCTCCTTCTATCAAAATTTCAGCTCAGACTGAAGTATGAAAGCAGATTGTTGATTCTATATGTAGAGAGACATGTTCTGACAAGGGAAACCATTGGATATGGCACTTTAGAAAGTTAATACCCCGCTGAAAAATGGCCACTTCTGGATCAACTCCCATATTATTAATGCTTTCCAGAATTTTGTTACTTAAAATGGTCATATAGTGTTTGCAATCTACCTTCCCCTTCATCTGGAGCACTTTTACTGCTTACTGCTGCCCCATAACCTACCCCATCATGTCATTTTCTCTCCCAAATGTCATCATTTCTGTCACATCTTGCTGTACCATGAATTTATCTCTCTTTTCTCATGAATGCTGGGGCATATTTGCCCCAAAATAATTGATTTTGGTCCTATCTGAGAAAATAACCCACTTTGGGCCTTCTACAGCCCAGTCTTTTTACATCTGTGTAAACTTCAAGTGAGCCTTGCTGCAAGTCACTGTGTTTTGGAGATGGCCACAAGATGTTTTAAGGAAAGTTTTGGCTGTTATAGGTTGTGACAGGTTGTCCAAGAAGAGCCTTGATGTTTCAGGCCACTTGTGTAGCAATCTGGCTTTACCAGAATCGATTTTTTTCCAATCTAACATCTTCACAAGTAGTAGAGAGCCTCCTAGGACACCCTGCTGTATTGTTCTCATTGTCTGTATTTGTCTTTTAAGCCATAAAAGCAACTCTTGGCCTCCATACTCCAGTCTGAGCTGCAATTTCTGCAGATGGAGAAGCAGTTAGGAGGAGAGAGTAGAGGTTGTCCTTCTGAACTGATATGAGGGACCCCATGATTTTCATAGAGGCTGTAGAGCATCTGTATGTTGCTATGTACGCTCCAGCTGGCAACTATGACATCTTGTGGTGTATACATTACATTACTGTACAGCCCCACCCATGACATCATGTATAACACATCAGGTTATTGCAATAATGATTTTGAAGTGGCAACTCAAAAAATTGTCCAAATGACATACAATTTTAAATCAATCATAACTCCATGGATATTTGGCCAAATAAGACAAAACAGGCAGATTATTGTAGCTCTGATCAAAAGGCGTCCTTGTTACCACTAGCCATGTTTTTGAGATTTCTCCCCAATAGCTCTTAAATCAGCCACTGTATGTGTTAGTATCTTTGGATGTTCACTTTTTGGTAAGTTTTTGCATCTCAAGTTCTTTTAACGCTCTACCAATTTCGGGTGGCCGTAATATGGCTGGATGGCTTTTGAATACTGTTGTATATGCTACATAGAACATTTCAACATTTTATGGGGATTTTGAGACCCCTACATGGTACCTCTAATCCAAGATGGGTGTCCTAAATTGACCATTTTATGACAGTTTTCAATCAATATCCAAACATACAGGATAATATCATTGCTTATATAAAATCTTAGCTGAACCCTTACAACACAACTGGAAGGACATTGGGAACACTGTGGTAACAGTTCTAAGCAATGCGTAGGTATGAAAGAAGTGTGGCTGTGCACAAATCGATGGCATCGACTTGTGCACAGCCATGTTGCCTTTTTGGTCTGACCCACATAATTTTTGCAGCCACAATGTCTCTGATATGTTGTCATGTTGTGTTCACATGCATGCAGCCTTCAGAATTGTGGCTGAACTTGTTTAGCAAAGAAAATCACTGAGATACTCATTGAAAAAATCTAAGCTATAAGCGTGTAGAATAAATACATATACAAACTTGAGAACAGATGGGTTACACGCAAAAGGTACAGAGTCCATAGGTACTAGAAGAAGTGTGGCTGTGCAAAAATCGATGACATTGACATGTGCACAGCCACATTGCAGGCACGTGATCTTGTTTACTCAAAAACCTGCATGTCACTAACTGCCTCTTCCTTCACTACCATCATCATCTGTGAGTTTTTCATGTAGGCTCTGGTACTGACACTTTTTTTCCTTTACCTGCTTAGGCCTGAGGTCTCAATGTGAACCAGGGTGGGTTATGACGCAGGCTTGTTATGCATGCAGGTACCCTTGTGTACCTCAAACAAAGGTGTGTGATTGTTTGTAGTTGCTGTGTGGCCATCCTAATGACCATGTGGTGTTGCCACAGACTCCTCATTTAACATTCTACCATACATAGTCACATCCCTGATCCTATGATACATGCTTTTTATCCTCTTCCTTGGCGCGCGCCTTTTATCCTTTTTTGAAGTACTGCAGAATTATTATCTTTAGTAACTTTCCTGGTTTTAACACTGACTTTGGACTTTCTGGTTTAATGGTGATTTTGGACTTGGGGAATGAAAATTGATGCTTTGTGACATATTTTTTGTCTGACCAATTTGCTAACCCTAATCTAAGGTAAACCCCTTATTCACATTTTCCCTTCCTAGTCTCATCCACACGCTGCTACCACCTGTCCCTGACTTTCTCCTATTCCCTTTCTTCCAGATACAACCACATATGTCAGCTTCTCATCACAAACACATTGCTGCCATCCACAACTGTCAACAAAACTTTAGGGGAAATTTGGAAGCACTTTGTTGAGATTACCAAGGCATAGTGTGAGTCCTTGCATCCTCATTTTAACATGTTATACTTAGGGCTTGTCGCTGTGTCCACATAGCCATGGTTTATGGGTATTGTGGTATGGGAACATTACTGAACTGTTGCAAAGACCAGGGCTACTCAAACAGCATGGAGACAACATGGGAATGCCTTTACTAGTCTGTGCTGTATACAGCTGTCACAGTCATAATAAGGTTAGTTTTAAACTACTCGCTTTTGTAAGTGGGCTAGAGAATGACAGCCATAGGGGATGTCTAGGATGACACAAGATGAGAGTGGGCAGCATGATGATAGGATACTACTCTCATGTATACTAGAAGAACAACCTGTAAATATCTATGTACTGCTTTGATTTTGCTTTGATGAGTGAGAGGATAGACCCAGTACTGCTAGTAGTCTCTGCAAGAAATTCATAAGTACTCGTAAGTAGGCCCAGAGGCATGTGAAAGATATGCCAGTCACATTGTTGGTTGGTTTTTCAAGCGCATGAGGCAGCATTTGGATCTCTTCAACAATGACCATCATCTGGGCTCCATGGACCATTGTTATGTGCCTATGTTCTAGCAGCATGCAACCTTACTAACCCTACTCCTTCTACCTGCAAGCTCTATCTTTCACTCACAGCTGGCCCCTCACCCCTGGTCAACTTTTACTTGAAACAACCTGGACCCTCTGGTAGTGACAGCCCCAAAGGACAGGATTGGCAGTGTGAGTTTTGGTGTTGGTCTTCCATCAATGAGCATCTTACTGACCACTATCTCTCTCCTTTCTATTTTCCTTTGACGTTTGCCTGACTATCACCATGCCAGCAGTCATTTGATCTTGTGGATGTTGTCATGCCTTTGGCTTTGTGGATTCTTTTGTAGTTGTGCCTTTCAGCGTCATTGTTTTGTTCTCACTGGACTTGACCTTTGGGCTTCAACCTTGTTGGGTTTATGTGCATGCTTGTAGTACACTTGAGTGAGTGGTCTCTTTGAATTTGTTTTCTATTTTTGTTCTACATCTGCCCTTTGGCTTCTTCATTTATCCTTTTTCCCTGGTCCTCTCTTTATGTGCTGCATATTACTGACTATCTATTATCCTATTGTTCCCCTTTCCTCCCTGTCTCTTTCTTGATCTTTGATCCCAGATCTTCCCTCGCTTGTCCCTGTAATGTTGGTTTCTACTCTGACCAGTGGCTGCCCTGGTATGCTTATGCTGAGTTTCTTTTGTTCACTCAGGTTTCCTCCTGACAAAGGCCCATGGCCAGGATACACCATCCATAAGTCATCCATCCTATAGCATCATCTACTGTCACTCAACCTGAGTGTGACTTCCAGGGAACTTTCTCCCCATCACTTGCTCACATGAGCTCTGACGAGTTAATTCCTCTGTCGGTAAGTCCAATGTCTCATATGTCTCCAATAGTATTGTGCTAACTGTGTGTACCTATTCAGGTGTCAACAACAATCCTCTCTTCCAACTCAAACTGCAAACCACAGGGCTATGACCCCTACTACTCCAGCCCTCAAATTTCTGCTTCGCTTTCTCATCACACCCATTTCTTTCCCTGTGGTTCTGTTGTGGTGAGGACAGTTGTTCCTTGTTGTAAGGTTGATCAATAGCTCATACTGTATGTTACTGTAATAGTGTAGAAAATGAATATCAATATTTTGGCATCTATGAACGGTTACCATTCTGTTGACGTGGGACAGGGTTATGAATCCCCCTCAACCTTTACAGACTTAGGAATCCTTTAGGACCTTGACAAGGTGAACAATCCTTTTGAACCTTTCAAAGGTTCTTGATCCCTGGGATCTTTTTCAAAGCAAACAATCCTTTAGAACCTTTGAAGGATTCTAAATCATTGTGAACCTTGAAAGGCTTCTGAATCCTTTACAGCCTTTAAGTGACTCTCAATTCTTGGGCAGCTTTCAAAGACCTATAACTGCTGAACATAATTAAAGGTGTTCAATACTTGTGGTCATTCCAAGATTCAGGGTACTGTTTAAATGCATTTGTTGGTGCGACTATGATTATTGTTCCATCCTAGGCATTTGGAATGTAACTGGGGTTTTGCTGATGTATTCCCCTTTTCATTACTTCTTTAAACCTTTACTTATGGACACTATAGTTCCAGTACTTACTGCTGTCTGTTAGGTATTTAATACATTCTTTGTTGTTGGGACCAGTTCCAGTACTTACTGCTGTCTCTTAGTCAAGTCGAGCCCATAGCTCCTCGTTATCGCTATCTAAGCGCTCACCTCTTTGTGACAGCTATAAGTATGCTAGTCCTCCAGGACATTCTCCAGACATTACTCTTATCTTCTACTATGTAGTGATATCTCTGTAGATAGCAATATGGCCAATGGCAATATCCTCTTAGTCTCTAGGTATGTCCATGGAAAATGTAGATATTAGTAATTACAGGCTCTTTATATAGTATAAAAGCTCTCTGTAAAGTCGTAGTTACTACAGAACAATATCCAGTTCTATCTGCTTGCAACTTGCATCTAAGCTCTACTAGCTTTCTACTCAGCACTCTATTTGGTGAACTCTACTGACTGGTCACCCTACACTGAATATTTGTTGCTTCATTAGTGGTGAAAGTGCTAGTGATACTGCTGGAATCAATTCGAAGATTGAGGCTGCTGCAGAAAATTTTCGTCATTCAATTGTGAAAGGAATTACTAGTTCGAAAGTTCTTGTGGTGAGTCCTTCGAGTCCAAGCGTTTTACTTGCGTGTCATTGCTGACTTCTAAGTATGATTGTGCGGCCTTGGACAACAATGTACAGTGGGACAAATATACCTGTCAGAGCAACATGGCAAAGTTCAAATACAAGGGCATTTGTATCGATGAAAATGTGTTTAAGAAGATGATGAGAGGATCCTGGCTTAAAGAAAATGTGGAAACGGAAAGTGTTCACAACAGCACAAGAGTTCCTTGACGTGATGAACAGCGGTGATCCTATTTCGAGACAGATGACTTGGAATGGATATCAGGCAAGTTTGTATGGTGTTCAAAGTGTTAAATAAATCATTTTCTGACCTTTCAGAGTCCACCAATTTTTCAAGGTCCACTTTTCATTGACCACTTTTCGTGTACCAACTTTCTAACTTCGAACCAAGAATAATATTGTCAATCAGCCCTTCATGGCCTTTTAAATACATCTCTAAGGCAATCCGCTCTGTTAAACCGTTGAAAAGGGAGTTTGAGGCGAGGGAAGTAGACGCGTCTCACCTGACGCGTGACCATGTGCATAACATGTGATGTGAAATGTCAACATGCCGCCACTCCGGCTTGGCTTTGGCTGCCATGTCACATCTCTCGTGAGTCGTTGCTCTTGCCTTTATCCAACTCCTCCTCCATAGTTTGTCCATAGTTCCTGAACCAGGAATGCTCTGTGGCTAACATACTTGTATACAGAAACCTTGAAACATCTGCCTGGAAGACTGGGCACTCAAGATACCCCTTTGCGGGTCCTCAGTGCAGTTATTGAAGTTCCAATCAAGTTCCAGTATTTACTCAAGTATTCCTTTGCTGCATCTTCACTAGCAACAGTCTCTGACCAAATAGAAAGACATGAGGTGAGACTGGCAGACTTGTGAGTTATCATGAATAATAGCAACTATAATCTGGTTCTTTCTATTTTCTTCGCTTCATTTTCTCTTCTTTTCGTTATATTTCAGCATGTACAACTCAATCAGATGTTTATTAACCGTCTGATGCCGTCTGAGCACCAGTTCTTGTATCAAGTAAGGTCTAAGTGGCAGAGCGTACATATGGCAAAAGTCGGAAATTGCAAAAGTCAGTAAACTTTGAAAGTGGGCCGTGAAAAGTAGACTGTGAAAAGTGGACTGTGAAAAGTGGACTGTGAAAAGTCGGTAAATGATTTTTTTAACAGAATAAACACCATAAGTTTGAACCTCATACCTCTCCGTTACCATCAACTGCGCATGTACTCACCTTGCTTTCAAGGCATGGGACAGCCTTTATATTCATGGACCCATTACTGTCCTCTGGCATCCGGACAATGGGTCTTTCAAAATTTCAGGCAAATACGGGACGAGCAATCCGGCAGCTGGGAAAGACTCGGAGTAATCTGACTCGGACGAAGTATGTTTATTAAACCATCGATGTGTCATTTTCTTGTCATACTGATAACCCTCACAATCTCTCTGAAGGAATCCAATGACTCGGACTGAAGCTTGCACTTTTTACAAAGGTCTCGATTGAAGTACTCCTTGTATTTATCTTCTGGAAGAATCTGGATGTGAAGCCGTTAATCATTTGTATGCCACAATTACATTGTTACACCTGTAACTTATACCCAAGATTCCTTACTACCTGATACCATGAATCATTGTAAAAGCTGCAAACTCCTTTAAGCGACCTGTCAAATCTATCCAAAAAACGATAAGCAACTCGTAGCAGCCCTGGAAGATCAACCAAAGGCCCCTCACCTTTCCCGTATTATCATCAAAAACCCATCCCGAAATCGTCGTTTCCTCAAAAATCAAAGGACTATTCCTAAGATACTCCACATCACTCAAAACGACTTGCTCAATCGTCGCATCGCCAAATCCACGTTTATCACTAGCACTGTAAGCTGGCAAAGAATCGAGCGCGTCTGGATTTTTCGTGTGAGCCTTGAAATGTTCTTTGAATTTGGGTCCGGTGGTGTAGAAACCACCACAGTCGGTGTGTTTGATGAGCATGAAGTGACGGGTGCCTTTGTAATGGCTGGTGAGGATTGTGTCGATTAGTTCGGTGCTGGAAAAGGAAGAAGAAGAAGAAAGGGTCGACGTCAGTAAGGATGAGCGGATTTGGTGATATGATGGAAAGATGATGCGAGACTGACACTCTTCCAGATGTGTTTCTGATGATGGTAGTATCATGATCTGCAAGACCGAGTTGTTTATGAGGGCTGGCAAAGGAAGGTTAGTACGATTTGCCACAGAGTTGACTCGGATTTGGATGTAGCTTACTGAACACGACTGTCCATGCAAGTGACTATTCGATCCATCAGCTCACGGAATAACACAATCATTTAGTACTAGCAAGACTCACTGATCGCATTCCTCGGAAACTTTTCCCAGTTGTCATGCAAGCTAACACGAATTTTATGACTCTCCGCAGATTTGGCGTTACGGTCCAAAAGTTCCTGGCTAGGAATGGGTGGTGAAGTCTCATATGTCGAGGCACCAGATACTAGCGCAGTTGACATTGCAGTGAGCTTGAGATGCAACTTTGTATAGTACTGAAGTCGAAGGAGGTTGAGTCGAAGAAGATCTTGGAGGTTGAGAACTTGTGTTGGTTGTTGCTCCTTGATTTGACCATGTACCAGGAGCTTTTATACGTCTCATAAGGACCAAAATAGATTGCAATTCCTACTACTGTAAGTAGTGGGTTTTTACATAGCGATCCGATTTTACATTTAGCTGGCCTGCAAAGTGCGGTTTATTTCGGCCTGCGGTGCGCTTTCTCCGTGCTGTCTCTGCTCGTTAACTGCGGGTCCCCTTTTGACAAACACCACCCCTGTCCCCTTGCTGTCAGGGTCTACATGCCTTGTTTACACCGCTCACTGTCCTCGAAATCTGGTACCCTCGTCTGCATCACCGTTTCCATCAACTTTGCCTCCTTTTCTCAGTCTTGCCTCGCATTTTGTAACATGGTGTCTGTCGGGTTCTTGTCCACGCCGTCACACTCACCAGTTTTGTCTGTGACTATTGACTCACAACCTCCATCTTGTCCTCTTCCTACGCTTGGCAACAAGGCTTTCCTTTCTTAAGTTATGATGCTGGTACTGTTTGGTTACTGCCGGTCACTTTCACATCTCATTTGATTACTCTCACTACTCCTATCAACTTCACACTAACGGATTACTGTCCATGCAATGTCAATGTTGTGCTAGGCAGGGATGTTTCTGACGCTTGCAATAGAGCTTACTTACCTGAGTTGGCTACCTTGCTTGAGACAGCATTCAGTCACGAAACAGTACCCTTCCTGCCTTGTTGCCTGGTCACTGTTCATTAACGTTCATTCTCCCCCTCAGGTGAACCCCCCTATTCTTTTTATCTCACTATGTGCTAACAACTTCCTTTAGCAATCACTACATCAAGTGGCCATGACGCCCCGTCGTCCTCTCCACTCTGGTTTGCACCGTCAGGCGGTAGTGGGTCTTAGTATGCAATCAGATTTGCAGTCCGCCAAACAATTTGGCAGAAAGCGTGGGTAACTGCATTTCCTCCTTGGGGGAGTTCGTGCTGGTGCAATCCCAGCTACTACCGCGGGTTGTAAGTGCGCGACCACTAGTGACGCGTGTCGTACAACTAAGTTTAAAGACTCAACGCTCCTCCAAAAAAAAAAAAAAAACAATTTGGCAGCACATACAAAATTGTACACGGGCCGGTTTACGGACCCGTTTTTTCCGTCAGCGGTCTAATGCGGTGCGTGGTCCATTTTACCGTGCCCCTCTGGTCCATCTCAAGGCGTTTGTCTCGTTCATGATCGTTCGATCGTTCGTAGTCATCTCCCGACCGTTGGACAGTGCTCTGCTCCTAGCTCACAACAGACAACAACCTACACCCTCTCACGGGTCCTAATCATGCCAGCCTTGATACTTGTACCCTAAAGAACAAGAGTGACTCAAGCGACGTATCAGCATATTAAGGAGGCGATACCTGATGAGGGGTCCTGTGAGTCCGAGTCTACTTACTGATCTATTTCATTTCATTTCTCTTCTCGTTCCATATTTCTCTAGAATACCCATACCTTCCTTTTATGCGTCCCTTTCATTCAAAATACCCAGCACTCATCATAATCTGAACATGAATATTTGATGCTGAACAGCAACAAAGCTTGGTGTAATCAGCTGATGAAGTACGTGTCGCGTCGTGTTAACGCATGTTCAGACATTTCTGCGGTTCTACTGAGGTATTCCGCCACCAAAATCTCGCAAAGAATTGGCTCATCATGATGAGATCCTATAACTTAGTGCATATTTTGGTGTCTTACGATAACACTACATAATTTTGCACAATTATGGGTCATCACCATAAGATCAAATGACATTGGCAAAACATTCTCTTGTCATCATAACCTCAAATGATTTGGCCATAATCATTGCTTATTATCGTAACAGACCAATATTTTCCGCATTATTCAAAATTTTGATCCGTAGGTTTTGCTGGTGCTAAAGCTGGTCAAAGCTTCACCATTCGTACTTGGTGATTCAAGCCCTTTCATCCCTACTTCCACTGAATGGTAGTGCCTTGTCGCAAGCTCACGGCCCGCTGTAGCCCGTAACCGCTAGCAGCGGTAAAGCATTAGAAATCATTGAGAAATCACCTTCGGTGACCTTCAGTCAGGCGACTGGGCTTCTGACCTCGGTGTTCATTTCAACCAGTGAGAGTCGGTGTTCTTTCAAGATTGAGGGAAAAATCTCCAAAAATCTCTCGACCGTGACGTATGAGGCGCCGTTTGGTAAATAGAATGTCCGACATTCAGTGGTTGTACACTTAAACGTCCGAAATCCATGTCCTGCGTGTACACTTATCAATCTCACCCTGGCGACAGTCACCTCTGAGGGAGAAAATCTTGATGCGGCAGCCTATACAAAGTACAGAGAAAGCTGAAGCAGACTACAAGGACACTGACATCATGTAGAAATCAAACTTGAACGGGAACCGACCTCAAATATCAATTACCATGATTGTTCGCGACTACATACTCTTGAAAGTGTGTAAAGGTCTTTGCTTGATTCGTGTTAAGACTTAGAAGACTGATCATGGTAGGTGGATCTCAAGTTTTATGTATGTATAATCAAAGTTCTTGGTCTTTCCTGAGGATAGACGTTCGTCTTGACAACGACTCAGACCCTAACTCTGCTCCTGCTTCTAGGCCCTCTGCTCCATCTCATGGTCCTATTAAGTTGGATACCGTCGGAGATCTTGCACTGGAGCCTCTGGATGTGGTAGACCCACTGGACAAGGTTGTTCGGTGTTTCGAAGGGCGAAATGTGGATCCCCCTGCTATTGCACTCCCCCAACCAGATACACCTGCACCCCCACTGGTCTCCGTCCCACTCTGCATCCCAGCAAAACTCGGACTATTCGGCGTCAAAGGAACCAAAGACGTAGACTGACTATATTTATGCCCATGTCGTGTAAACGAAAACGACCCAGGTCCAATAGGCATCACCAGCATCTCATCATCAATACTCAACGCCTCTGATGCATCCGAAACTCCACTCAACGCTGAGCTTTTTTGTCGGTGGTGGGCTGGGTAGGTAGGGGCGCCAAGGGAGTCTTTATGTGGGGGACCGTCGATGATAGGGCCTCCTCCGGTAGGAGACCTAGTTCCAGTTGTGTTATCAGCTCCGGCTCCACTGTGTAGAGGTTTCGGTTTCGTACTGGACTCAGCGACCGCTGCACCACTTCCACTTCCGTTCCCGTTCCCACTACCGTTACCGATCCTCCCCAAACCATTCCCCAACGCTCCACTGGTACTCGCAAACTCGTTTGTCGGAACTGGCTTGAGCTTCAGTTTGGACTCGGACTCGGACTCGGGTCGCGCATCTACATCTGCATCTGATTCTAAGGCAGCTCCAACTCCAAAGCTGAGAGAAACTGGCCCTTGCCCCTCACCACCACCATCACCACCATTAGCACCACCGACGACAACCACACTCCCCTCCCTACTTCCCTCAACACTAGCACTGACACTCGTGTCCCTACTCCTATCCTCATTCACGTTTTGGGATTGTGTCTGCGACGGCAAAAGATACATCCCCATCCCAATCCTAAATTATCCTCTGGGTACACGCCCACCCCCATCCCACCCACTCCAAACCCCCCAATCTCTGTCCGATCCAAAACCTCATCACACCTCATAATACCTCTGTATACACAACTTGATGACCGTCCCCAACGTCGTCTTGTTTTCCGTTATTGCTGCTGTGTTGGCTGGGTTTATGTTCGTCGTCGTTGTGTTTAGGTTGGTAGTTGACAGAGAGGGGACAAAAGTCGGTGATGGAGGATTAGGGGGAAAGTTTGAAGTGTTGGAGTCGGGACTACGAGGAGCGTTGGGAAAGGTGGGCACAGCTGGGGACAATAACCCACTCGAACTCGAAGTCGCCTAATAGACGTCGGAGGTGCAGGCGAGAATCGGTTTCTATAACTCTGTGCGAAACCTCCAGCTCCAGCTCCAGGGCTAGGAGAAATCGGCGAACTCGGTCCAGGTGATGGTAACGGCGACGATCTACCGAGAGGAGGCCTCGGAACACCCATCCCCAGCGTTGGCCCTGTCCCTCCAACACTCGGTATGAGACACATCTGTACGTCCCTAATCGGGCTCGATCCTTTGACGAGATTGGGAGAAAGGACGACAGTGAGGTTGTGTGCGTCCATACGGTTGGAGGCTGAGCAGAGGTGGACTTTGTACATTAGGTCTATGTTGGTAGGTGGTGAAAAAGGACGGGCGAAAGCGAGAGTGGTTCGGGAACAAGGTAAGAAAATGAGAAAAGGAAAGAGAAGAAGAAATAAGTTCCAAAGAAAGCAGGAGAAAAAGAAACCACTCACGCAAATAATGACTCAACAAAATATACACACACGGCTTCAACTCTAGCAACACCACCTCTCTCATATACCTCACCGCCTCTACATACCCCGGATCACTCGTCGGCATCGGACACCTCTTTATAATCGCGTGCATGTCCTCTCCAAACACCGGTTCCGGTAAATCTCTCAAATACTTCTTCAACAATATCGCAGCTAAATGAGGACCTCCTCCAGCTCCTTCCTGGATTTCCAATGAAACAACTTGACTCGTAAGCTTCTTGAGCTGCGGGTAAGAGTTGTGAACGAAGGAAGAGGCCTTCGTCGTTGAGACCAGATTCACAGAGGTATTGGATACCGTCTCGGATGACACGGGGGATGGGACCTTTTTTGCCTTCAGGGCCCATGATGTCCTCAAGTGGGACGCCGAATGCAGCAGACAAGGAAGGTGAAGAATGGATATTCGGAATAGCAATTTTCGCCTCGTGTTGCTTTTCTTCATACACGGCGGGCGGAATGGTAATTTGGGTTAGGGGTACGCAGATGGCTAGTTCGGAGAGGGTGTCGAGGTAGCGGAAGAATTTGGGAGAGATGATGGCACCGTGGCCAGGGAGAATAGCACTGTACATGACGCATCAGCCATATTAGATGGATGGTGGAAGGGAAAAGGAGTAGGACAGACATACCTTCGAAAAGAACGACGAGTACTGGTGAGCCTGAGAGAGATGAGTGCAATGCCGTTGGATATGAGAAGAGAAATACGCACCAATGTCTTAAGGTTCCTACGATACTTCCTATTCAGACTGTGATACACCTTCCAACCCTAATTCCATCCCGGCGTACGTCTACCTCCAGCTGCGAAAAAGCCCAGTGTAGTCGGCTTCGACTACCAAAAGACAACGTCGTTCCTGCAGTAGAGATTGAGGTTGGAAAAGGTACGCCTATAAATGAAGCGGGCGTAAAAGGTAAAGGCAACTACGCACGATAACAAGAGACCGTAGTTGACTTTGTCGGGGTCTGTCATTGCTGAGGCGGCATGGTGAAAGACGGCAAAGAGTTGATTTGTTTTAAGCATTCAAAGAAATATGTTTATCATTGCCTACCGGCATTTCAAATACCTTTAACCGTTGATTTGACGTTTTCAGTCGCAGTTCCTTATCCGTTTGTTTTACTGCTTGGGAAGAGGCTGGGAAGGGGTATCAGATAGGACTGGCTGGAGTGGGCGATCAATAGAGCCCCTTGTTGACCACGTAAGGAGACGGCTTGGGGACGGCGATGTTGAAAGGGACTCGGAGGTCCACCACAATGGCATTTGATCAATTGGCAGTTCAAATGGATTCAGTCGTAAAGCGGCAGGGAAGGTTGACGAGAAGAGCTTCGTTGCCATTGGACTCTCTGCGACCCAACTCAAGGAAGGCAAGGTTCTTCTTGAATGAAAAGCCTTCACAATGAATCTGAGCCTGTATTTTCTCATATTCACAACGGTCCTTTCCTTGCGATGCCGTCACAAGTTCCAACCCGTCTCGAGTTAGGGGTGCCGTCCCCGCACACCTGATCCCCACCATGAGACCAAAGTAGAAGAACTACGCAACAACTACTTATGCCAGACCTGATGCAGCACAGGTATGAGATTGGGGTCGAGGGATTCTTATTCAACTCTTATTTGTTGGGGAAGAGTACATAGTCATACTATGTAGCGCGCCCTACCTAGGATAACAATTTGAGTCAGGCGAATAAATCGAGTGTCAACGAGACGGACACGGGATAAGGGATGAAGGTGAAAGTAAAGATCTATCAACGAGAATAATAATAGACCAAGTTCGAGCAAGAGCTGCGCCACGGCGGAAACAAACTCGGCCTACGACCTAATTGCCAATAAAAAATTAAAATTTAAGAACTTGGTACCTACATGACGATTGTCCGTGTCATCTGCACTAGGAGAGACTAGTTGTATGAGCACTACTTAGCCTGAATATTGAGTAGACGACGAGTGAAGAACCAAGTACATGTAACAGTAACCCGCACTGTTCATAGTTCGTATATAGTAACCCCGCCGTGCCGCCACTGCCGTCACGCCGTTGATCCAGGTGTGCTGTACACGTTGCCGGTCCTTGAGAGCTGATTAGCCTATCAATCGTAGAAAGCCATCATCTTGAAATGATGGCTTCAAGCGCGACTCTTCAAGTTATGATCACGTGGTTGAGACACTTTTCAACCTTTGTGATGAAGCAGCAACGCCTACGCAAAGTTTTTTCGAGGTGAGTTGGAGTGGAACTAAGACTCGAGATCTTTTTGATGACTGAAGGACAAATCAAAGGAAAAAGAAAGCAAAAGAAGTTCCAGATGTGGAAACAATTGATGACGGTCCTAATCAAACTGGTACCGGAAACCAGGGGATTTTTTTTCCTGGGGGCTCACCACATGAATATTGTGGAATCAACTGTGAACAACAGGGTTGGTGACAACATAACCATCAACAGTGGGTACTCTGTTTTCCATATAAGTAAGTTACTTACACAGACAATTGGCAGATTTTCCAGAGAACAAACCAAAGGTAATTGACAATTTTCTGCCAAAACTCAATTTCTGACAACATTTTCTGTCCAGGAAATCACAGCAGAGTATGTAAAATGCTAGTATGTTTGATTATTTGATTTAATTTTTCGTTATTTCAGTGATCTGCGTCTTCAAACACCTCAAGTTCCAGCTGTATTCACTGGCAGATCCAAGCTTGTGGAAGAAGCAGTTAACATCTTGTGTGGAACTAACCAGGTCCATATTGGCATTCTTGGAGCTGGAGGAATAGGCAAAACATCTGTTGCCTTGCATATCATGGAAGATCCCTTGATCAAAGAGAAATTCGCAGAGAGATGCTACTTCATCCCTTGTGAAATGCTTCCAGATGCAACAGTCCTTATTCAGGGATTAGTGCAGGCCAGTGGACTGCAGGTAGCCCAAGGAAAGGGACCTTTGGATGTATTGCTGGCTTATCTCAAAGGTGACCAAAAGGTCTTATTGATTCTGGATAATTTTGAGACACCCTGGAGTAGTGGGGCCAGACTGAAGTCAAGAATTTAATTGAAATGATCTGCAGATGCAAGTCAGTCTCAGTGATTGTCACTATGAGAGGAACTGAGGGGCCTGGACAAATAAATGGCACAAACTTGGAGGAAGATCTGGATTACCTGCTCTTGAGCTTGGTGCAGCCAAGGAAGCTTTCTGTTCTTTCTGTTCTGATGGAGACCTTACAATTGAGGAGGAGGATCCCATTTTGGAAAAGTTGTTAATTCAGATGGATGGTATGCCCTTGGCTATTATGCTCATGGCACAGCTTGCCAGAGAATGGCCATTGAAGAACATAATGGAAAGGTGGAATCACCAGAAGACAGCAGTGCTGAAGAAATTTGGACTGGGAGAGCAGGAGAACAGGCTTACAAGTATTGAAGTTTCAATTAAGTTGACTCTCAACATTGTCAGAGAAAAGCTTTCCCCAACAGGAGAAAATGTCTTGAGGCTTGTTTCTTTACTACCAAGTGGTATCCCAGATTGGTTGGAAAACTTGCCCAAAATGCTTCCTGATGCAATGATGCAGCTTGATGATGCAACAACCCAGGCTCTTATCTTGAAAAAGGCATGCCTTATTTATGAAACAGGAGACAAGACACTCAAAATACTGACACCAATTGGGGAATACATTATGAAGAGTTTTCAGGAAAGAGAGCATCTTGAAAATCAGGTCTGGGTATTTTATGAAGTCATTCATAGACAATTTAGCTCAGAATCCCAGTGAAGGACATGGTCAACTTGGACTGCATATTGGAAATGTCTACAAAATTGTGGAAATACAGATTGATAGGTCATTTGAAAGATCACATATGAATGTGTTACAGCAATTGTATAATTATTCAGAATACTTTGCAGGACTTGTGCCATTGGTTACAAAATATTTGAGATGGAAGTCACAGCTGAATTTGAGTGATCAGACTAAAGTGATGTTTATGCAAGAATATATGTTGAGGTTCATGGGAGAACATGCAAAGGCTATAGAAATAATTCATGATGTGGAAGAGCTATATAAGCATCAAATAAATCAGGAGACAAGTGATGTGGAAGTGGTTACAATCACTGGCAGTACATCTAGGAACAACACCATTGAACAGATACAAGCAGAATGCTATATAAGATTAGGAGAGATCCTTTTTTTGCAGGCAACATATGCACAATCAAAGCAGAAGGTACAACAGGCTAAGGATCTATATGAGAAAGTTGGAGATATGAGAGGAGTTGCTCAATGCTTGCAAAGGCTGGGGATATATGCAGGATGCTAAGCCAATATGAGGATGCAAAGGTCATGCTTGAACAAGCCAAAGAGCAATTTGAGGGGATTGGTGACAGGCTGGGAGCAGCTCAATGCTTGCAAAGGCTGGGGGATATATGTGGGATGCTAAGCCAATATGAGGATGCAAAGGTCATGCTTGAACAAGCCAAAGAGCAATTTGAGGGGGTTGGTGACAGGCTGGGAGCAGCTCAATGCTTGCAAAGCCTGGGAGATATATGCAGGATGCTAAGCCAATATGAGGATGCAAAGGTCATGCTTGAACAAGCCAAAGAGCAATTTGAGGGGGTTGGTGACAGGCTGGGAGCAGCTCAATGCTTGCAAATCCTGGGGATATATACAGGATGCTAAGCCAATATGAGGATGCAAAGGTCATGCTTGAACAAGCCAAAGAGCAATTTGAGGGGATTGGTGACAGGCTGGGAGCAGCTCAATGCTTGCAAAGGCTGGGGGATATATGCAGCATGCTAAGCCAATATGAGGATGCAAAGGTCATGCTTGAACAAGCCAAAGAGCAATTTGAGGGGATTGGTGACAGGCTGGGAGCAGCTCAATGCTTGCAAAGCCTGGGGGATATATGCGGGGCACTAAGCCAATATGAGGATGCAAAGGTCATGCTTGAACAAGCCAAAGAGCAATTTGAGGGGGTTGGTGACAGGCTGGGAGCAGCTCAATGCTTGCGAATCCTGGGGGATATATGCAGGATGCTAAGCCAATATGAGGATGCAAAGGTCATGCTTGAACAAGCCAAAGAGCAATTTGAGGGGATTGGTCACAGGCTGGGAGCAGCTCGATGCTTGCAAAGCCTGGGGGATATATGCAGGATGCTAAGCCAATATGAGGATGCAAAGGTCATGCTTGAACAAGCCAAAGAGCAATTTGAGGGGGTTGGTGACAGGCTGGGAGCAGCTCAATGCTTGCAAATCCTGGGGGATATATACAGGATGCTAAGCCAATATGAGGATGCAAAGGTCATGCTTGAACAAGCCAAAGAGCAATTTGAGGGGATTGGTGACAGGCTGGGAGCAGCTCAATGCTTGCAAAGGCTGGGGGATATATGCAGCATGCTAAGCCAATATGAGGATGCAAAGGTCATGCTTGAACAAGCCAAAGAGCAATTTGAGGGGATTGGTGACAGGCTGGGAGCAGCTCAATGCTTGCAAAGCCTGGGGAATATATGCAGGATGCTTAACCAATATGAGGATGCAAAGGTCATGCTTGAACAAGCCAAAGAGCAATTTGAGGGGGTTGGATCCAGGCTGGGAGCAGCTCAATGCTTGCAAAGCCTGGGGGATATATGCAGGGTGCTAAGCCAATATGAGGATGCAAAGGTCATGCTTGAACAAGCCAAAGAGCAATTTGAGGGGGTTGGTGACAGGCTGGGAGCAGCTCAATGCTTGCAAAGGCTGGGGGATATATGTGGGATGCTAAGCCAATATGAGGATGCAAAGGTCATGCGTTGAACAAGCCAAAGAGCAATTTGAGGGGGCGGACAGGCTGGGAGCTGCATGGTGCCTGCACACTCTTGGAATAATTGATCATAATGAAGGCCATCTCTTTCCTGCCAAAGCAAAATTTGAACAAGCAAAGGAACACTTTGAAGCCATTCAAATCCTACAAGGAGTTGCTATTTGTGAGGACAGCCTTCAGCAGATTAATGATGACCTGGCAGATCAATGGCATCAGGAAAAACCTAACCTCAAAATTTAATACTGATTTTGAAAAATTATGTCTGTCCCTGTTGAACAATGTAAAATGTATATATACTGAGCAACATCAAGAAAGTAATTTGTAACTCTGCCCCTATTTACCTCTAACACTACCAAAAGTCCCAAGTGTCTGAAGTGCTCAAAATCATTGCACATAGTATCATTCACTTGTTACTCTACCCCTATTTACCTCTAACACTACCCCTATTTACCTCTAACACTACCAAAAGTCCCAAGTGTCTGAAGTGCCCAAAATCATTGCACATAGTACCATTCACTACTTGCTACTACTCAGTTGAGGAGCTGGTATACATCTTTGTTACTATAAGTATTGACATAGAATGACTGACAGCTCTCCAAGACAGTACTGCCACTCCACTCTCAGAGTGATGACATCAAAATTTGGTAGAAGCTGTACCCCTCTGAACAAACCTTCAACATTTAATACACTAGCCAATCAACCACATTTACATTATATTGAGAAACCTTATATAGGCTGATATTCATGTCCCATGCTGTGAACCACTTAATGTACACCAAATATGATGGTCTATCTCTTGTGGGCACAGAATGGAAGAGTGCAGAAGAATACAACTCTCACTTGTGCTACATGAATATCTATGGGCATACTAATCAGTTTGATAAATTGAGGGAATAGATAGCATGCTTACCTTGTGAACTAGTGCTGTGTCAGAGCGCCCAGAGATGACATGACCCTCCTTTTTTCAGTGTGTGCTGGTTGTATGTGAATGCTGTTGGCTGTTGAGCATTCACCAGTAAAGAAATCATGTCCCAAGTACTTGACTCAGTGATATACTGAGACTGGCAATATGCCAAGAAAATGGTAGTCAACCTCAATTTCAAGGTGTCTGGCTGTAAGGTGAGGGTTTGCTAGTCCTACACAAAAGTGGAATAGTGCATCACTGCAAAAAATTGCCCCATACTTGTTCTTCTGCTTAGAAAGCTTTACTGAACAGACTGAAGGATGGTTGGTGAGTTTGAGCTGTTGGTGACTGTTAAGCCCTAGTGATATCTAATGCAGACAAAGCAGTGGATGCTGACCATCCTGGTATGGTGTCACAAAACCTTCTCCTTTTGCTCTAACCACAGGGTCATCTGGGGATACATACTTGTCTTTGTTGTTTGTTGACTGACAAGTGTCCTTGGTAAGGTTAATGTGGAGATGCTCTGGGGAGGTTGGAACTCAGAAATCCTGTGCTGTCAAATTATGTAAATAATTTTGAGCTTTTCTGCATTTCCTTGTATGTTTGCATTTAAGTTGAAATTTGATTTCACATCTTCACAATTTTGTTCTGGTTTGTGCTATTGAATAATAAGAGGATTTGACAATAACTAATTATCATTGCAGACAAACAGTCAGATTTGTATACATGGGTGTATATTTTCCATGCACCTCCCATAGACATGGATGTAAGTAGTCCATACACCACCACACACCTTCCATGTGCTTTCATACACTCCCTGGTACTGTGGCAGCTTCCAGATGTTCCTTTGTCATTACTCATGTATTCCAATGATAATGAAAAACATAACACACAATATATTCAGAAGTGTACTAAGTAGAATACAGTGATATGTACATGGCATGTTACAACAGAAGTCAGACTTCAAGGTTTCGCCTTTCATTCGTTCATTCATTGAGCCTTTCTGTTGAAGAAAGGTTTGAGCAAGACTTCTGAAGACAAGTATTACTCAAAGTAAATCTTGTAGAAAGATGTATAAGGTCGAGCTGGGGAATCTAGCTTGAAGAATACTCTACCTATATACAAAGACATCTTGTAACTATGAGTCATAGTACAATGTGTGTAAAGCATGTAAATTGTCTGTAGTAGCTATGTCAAACAGCATGTAAGTAATAAGAAACATGCATACAATGCATGTATAAGATAAGAGCAGAGGAAACATGCATATGATGCATGTAAGCAATGTGTAAGTAATAATAGACATGTGTACTACACATGTAAGAAAGAAAGCAAGGATAAAGCACGGTGAACGAAAGGAAAACATGTGTTAGATAAGAGGAAATGAAACAAACAAAACAAAACAAAACAAAACAAAGGGCGAGTCATAGAGTCCTATAGAATAGGGGTGAGAAATTGTAACATGGCATCTACCTACATGGTGCTCATCAATGGCCACTGTCACATGACTGTCCCTCTAACCTATACCCTTTGAGCTTCCCTAGCATTTCCAACATGTCCAAAGATGAGTGTAGACTGATACAAAAAAATATCTCAGCCAGGAATCATGAACAAGAATAAGCACATACCTGAGCACAATGACCATTCCAAAGGCAGTAGAAATAGCACCTACAGGCTACATACAAATATCAAACAGTTATATGCCTGGAGGAGAAGAGGAAGACTTACCCTGAAAACAATACTTCAGTTCCTGAGCAATTGACTTCATTGAATGGATAGGGGATTAGGGCCCAAAATGGATGAGGAAGAATGGGGAAAGGGAATGAGAAATGCTAGAGTCATTGTGAGGGGAATGTGTTGAAGTTACAAGGCCCTTTAGGCTGAGTTAACTTATGTCAACCCCCCAATTGAGTACCAAAGGTTCTCATGGGTTCTAACTTTTACATGCCACCTCAGCACTCTGAAGTGCCTGAACGCTGCCATTTCAACTGACACTCCATATGGTGTGAGTATGTCATAAGTCCTTTCCCTCTGCTGTTGACAACTACAGGCCCAATCATGATGAGCTTCAGACGTGTTTTCCTTTCCTCAGCAGCTGTTGAAAGTCACCAAGAGCTGCTCTCTGAATCACTATGGCTTCCTCAACCCAATCCAAGGTCATTTATAATTAAAAGCATCGTTACATTGAGATATTGGACTCTATGAAAACATTTTACTTATCCAATAATGGGCCTCATAATTTGCCATACGAAGCAGTGGCACCTTTCCCCAGTGAAGAAAGGAAGTGAAGAAACGACACTGCTCACACCAGTTTGATCAAGAAATTTTTCAAGCTCTGCTCAAACCAGTTCTGTGACCACAACACATCACTTCTTGGCACTTGCTTAATCTTGCTTAATGCATCGGCAGTGCTCCTGAGTGCAGTCACCATCGACTGACTGTCTGTAGCATGCGTGAAGTGTAGACATTCACAAATCTTTGCTTCTTGCATCAACCCTTATCACTGACTGGTACTCATGCAGAATTACTATTATTAGGGCAAAATGATTTATATGCACGGAGCATGCTGGAGGTTGGCTGGAGGACTTCTACAACATCGAGGAGAGAAAGTGACTCACAGTGATTTTAGCTATGAGAAGATGCAAGAAGGTGAGCTCTAAATTGTTGAGACTTAGTTTCACCATACATTCCATACACAGTTTGTATAGGCAATCTGAAGACATTTTGAAAGAAAGTGTATGGAATTGTATGGGTTCCATACCTTCCATACCTTCCATACCCCCATGCAATTCTGATTCTCCTGATGAGTCAACGACTAAAAACCACCAGGAATCAAGCTGTTTCTTGATTCCACCAGCAGTAGCATTCCTCAATTTCTCTGCTGCATCAATCTTGTCTGCAATCTTCTCCTTTGGCTTGAGCAATGTGCCTAGATCCTCCAAATGATGCATGTATTCAGCTGCACCCAACTCTACAGATCCCTTCCCAGCTACCACATCTTTGATGAGGGCTTGGGCAGCAGAAAAGTCAATTTGACATGTCTTTTTGCTAGAGCTGGGGGTGCATGGATGTGTTGGACTTGTGTTTGTGTGATGTGGTAGTGGCGAAGGGCATGATATCAAAAGAGCTGGTGAAGGAAGGCAGATTCTGGCTATTTTGAGAGAATGTGGTGGTGGTTGAGGGAAGAAAGGATCTCCCTCTTGCCCCTCAACCCAAAAAGCAAAAAGCAAATCACAGTCCTCATCTTCGTCTTCCAGAAAGTCAAGGAATTCAAAGGTGCTGGCAACTAGAGAGAAACATGCATGAGAACTCACTGAAGAAGTTCTCTTATCCAAGGCCAATAAATTGACTTGGAGAGTAGGGCTAGCAGATTGGATGCTGTTCAGATGCAGATCCATCTGCTCAGATGAGTCATTCAAGAATGCCAATCTGCATTGGCAGATGGCATCCATTGGATGACCAGATCATCTGCAGATGGGTGGCTGAAGATGGCTGACATAGTAAAGACAAAGTTTGAAGGTGTCAATAACAAACCACCTAAGTCACACAAAAACAAAAACAATTCAGAGTAGAGAGATGGATAGAGAAGTAAGAGTAAGCTGACTATGCTCTACACTGGATAGTAGTACAGAGTGGAGACAAAGTGAATGAACTGAGGAATCAGTTACAAAAGATCACAAGTATATATAAGAAAGTCTGAGGGACAAGAAAGAGTTAATGAAAATAGAACAATGGCCATATGATGTATCAGAGACGAGAACAATGGATCAAATATGGATAGATATAGGTACCAAATCATAGAAGAATGATTGACAGTTATTATAGGGTTTGACAGAAGTTATAGGGTTCACTGAGTATGAATCTGAGTATAGATTAATAAGGAAAAGCAATAGACAAATGATGAAGAAAAAGAAGGAGGACAAAGAACTGTAGCAGTTTGTGACATTACCCCCTCTTTAAGTTGTGCTTTTGCCTGGAGCACATGAGTACTTCTCCAAATGTCATTCATACTGATTCCCATTGAATGAGTTGTTGATTCTATGTGTATTAAATTGGGTGGACAGTATGTGTCAGGGTGTTTGTGATGAGACATTTCAATCATATCCAGAAGCTGGTTCCCATGAATTATTGGAGTCTGAGTAATCCAGCCATTTAACCAAGTGCTGAACTTGGCAATTTCTAGTTGGTTTTGAATCCAAAATTGCTTCAATGTCATATTCATTATCCTCTGGTAGTAATTCTGTGGGTTCACCTGGGTAGTTCACTCCATGTGCTTCAGTTTCTGTGTATGGTGATAATAGTGAAGCATGGAATACTGGATGAATTCACCAGGTATTCAGTAGTTTGAGATGATAATTAACTTTGCCAATTATGTCAGTGATGATGATTTGCCAACTTAGCTTTTGGCCTTGTTGTTTTCAAAAATTTTCCATCTAATAACACCTTGTCTCCAACTTTGAACTTCAATCCTTCCTTTATATGATCTTTTGTTGAAATATATACCTTCCATGTATAGTAACTATGATCCTATATGGAGTTATTATGAAACTTCTACATAGCTATAAGTATGCTAGTCCTCCAGGACATTCTCCAGACATTACTCTTATCTTCTACTATGTAGTGATATCTCTGTAGATAGCAATATGGCCAATGGCAATATCCTTTTAGTCTCTAGGTATGTCCATGGACAATGTAGATATTAGTAATTACATGCTCTTTATCTAGTATAAAAGCTGTCTGTAAAGTCGTGGTTACTACAGAACAATATCCAGTTCTATCTGCTCTACAAACAACTCTCATCTAAGCTCTACTAGCTTTCTACTCAGCACTCTATCTGGTAAGCTCTATTGATCGGTCACCCTATGCTGAATATTTGCTGCTTCATTATCTTTGCTTTGTCTTTTCATCAACTCTGCAGCTGTTGTTAAGCTTGCTTTCAATTCTTCATGCAATTCTTCCAATTTCTGGAGACGTTCTTTCAACTTTTGGTATGTGTGAAGGATTAAGTGATGAAAAGAGTTGAGGAAGGTATCCATGAAGTAACTCAAATGGTGATTTGCTGGTAGCTGAATGGACATGAGTATTGTGACAGAACTCAGCATACAGTGGCCAAAAAAATTGTCCACATGTTTGGCACTTTTGGAAAGATTGCTGATTTAAGAGCTATTGGGAAGAAATCTCAAAACATGGCTAGTGGTAACAAGGACGCCTTTGATCAGAGCTACAATAATCTGCCTGTTTTGTCTTATTTGGCCAAATATCCATGGAGTTATGATTGATTTAAAATTGTATGTCATTTGGACAATTTTTTGAGTTGCCACTTCAAAATCATTATTGCAATAACCTGATGTGTTATACATGATGTCATGGGTGGGGCTATACAGTAATGTAATGTATACACCACAATGATGTCACAGCTGCCAGCTGGAGCATACATAGCAACATACAGATGCTCTACAGCCTCTATGAAAATCATGGGGTCCCTCATATCAGCTCAGAAAGACAATCTCTACTCTCTCCTCCAAACTGCCCTCCTTCTATCAAAATTTCAGCTCAGACTGAAGTATGAAAGCAGATTTTTGATTCTATATGTAGAGAGACATGTTCTGACAAGGGAAACCATTGGATATGGCACTTTAGAAAGTTAATACCCCCGCTGAAAAATGGCCACTTCTGGATCAACTCCCATATTATTAATGCTTTCCAGAATTTTGTTACTTAAAATGGTCATATAGTGTTTGCAATCTACCTTCCCCTTCATCTGGAGCACTTTTACTGCTTACTGCTGCCCCATAACCTACCCCATCATGTCATTTTCTCTCCCAAATGTCATCATTTCTGTCACATCTTGCTGTACCATGAATTTATCTCTCTTTTCTCATGAATGCTGGGGCATATTTGCCCCAAAATAATTGATTTTGGTCCTATCTGAGAAAATAACCCACTTTGGGCCTTCTACAGCCCAGTCTTTTTACATCTGTGTAAACTTCAAGTGAGCCTTGCTGCAAGTCACTGTGTTTTGGAGATGGCCACAAGATGTTTTAAGGAAAGTTTTGGCTGTTATAGGTTGTGACAGGTTGTCCAAGAAGAGCCTTGATGTTTCAGGCCACTTGTGTAGCAATCTGGCTTTACCAGAATGGATTTTTTTTCCAATCTAACATCTTCACAAGTAGTAGAGAGCCTCCTAGGACACCCTGCTGTATTGTTCTCATTGTCTGTATTTGTCTTTTAAGCCATAAAAGCAACTCTTGGCCTCCATACTCCAGTCTGAGCTGCAATTTCTGCAGATGGAGAAGCAGTTAGGAGGAGAGAGTAGAGATTGTCCTTCTGAACTGATATGAGGGACCCCATGATTTTCATAGAGGCTGTAGAGCATCTGTATGTTGCTATGTATGCTCCAGCTGGCAGCTGTGACATCTTGTGGTGTATACATTACATTACTGTACAGTCCCACCCATGACATCATGTATAACACATCAGGTTATTGCAATAATGATTTTGAAGTGGCAACTCAAAAATTGTCCAAATGACATACAATTTTAAATCAATCATAACTCCATGGATATTTGGCCAAATAAGACAAAACAGGCAGATTATTGTAGCTCTGATCAAAGGCGTCCTTGTTACCACTAGCCATGTTTTGAGATTTCTCCCCAATAGCTCTTAAATCAGCCACTGTATGTGTTAGTATCTTTGGATGTTCACTTTTTGGTAAGTTTTTGCATCTCAAGTTCTTTTAACGCTCTAACCAATTTCCGGTGGCCATAATATGGCTGGATGGCTTTTGAATACTGTTGTATATGCTACATAGACCATTTCAACATTTTATGGGGATTTTGAGACCCCTACATGGTACCTCTAATCCAAGATGGGTGTCCTAAATTGACCATTTTATGACAGTTTTCAATCAATATCCAAACATACAGGATAATATCATTGCTTATATAAAATCTTAGCTGAACCCTTACAACACAACTGGAAGGACATTGGGAACATATGGCCCGTGTACAATTTTGGATGTGCTGCCAAATTGTTTTTTTTTTTGTTTTTTTTTTTTTGGAGGAGCGTTGAGTCTTTAAACTTAGTTGTACGACACGCGTCACTAGTGGTCGCGCACTTACAACCCGCGGTAGTAGCTTCACGGTCCACTTTTCACAGTCCACTTTTCACGGTCTACTTTTCACGGCCCACTTTCAAAGTTTACTGACTTTTGCAATTTCTGACTTTTGCCATATGCACGCTCTGCCACTTAGACCTTACTTGATACAAGAACTGGTGCTCAGACGGCATCAGACGGTTAATAAACATCTGATCGAGTTGTACATGCTGAAATATAATGAAAAGAAGAGAAAATGAAGCGAAGAAAATAGAAAGAACCAGATTATAGTTGCTATTATTCATGATAACTCACAATTCTGCCAGTCTCACCTCATGTCTTTCTATTTGGTCAGAGACTGTTGTTAGTGAAGATGCAGCAAAGGAATACTTGAGTAAATACTGGAACTTGATTGGAACTTCAATAACTGCACTGAGGACCCGCAAAGGGGTATCTTGAGTGCCCAGTCTTCCAGGCAGATGTTTCAAGGTTTCTGTATACAAGTATGTTAGCCACAGAGCATTCCTGGTTCAGGAACTATGGACAAACTATGGAGGAGGAGTTGGATAAAGGCAAGAGCGACGACTCACGAGAGATGTGACATGGCAGCCAAAGCCAAGCCGGAGTGGCGGCATGTTGACATTTCACATCACATGTTATGCACGTGGTCACGCGTCAGGTGAGACGCGTCTACTTCCCATCGCCCCAAACTCCCTTTTCGATGGTTTAACAGAGCGGATTGCCTTAGAGATGTATTTAAAAGGCCATGAAGGGCTGATTGACAATATTATTCTTGGTTTGAAGTTAGAAAGTTGGTACACGAAAAGTGGTCAATGAAAAGTGGACCTTGAAAAATTGGTGGACTCTGAAAGGTCAGAAAATGATTTATTTAACACTTTGAACACCATACAAACTTGCCTGATATCCATTCCAAGTCATCTGTCTCGAAATAGGATCATCGCCGTTCATCACGTCAAGGAACTCTTGCGCTGTTGTGAACACTTTCCGTTTCCACATTGTCTTTAAGCCAGGATCCTCTCATCATCTTCTTAAACACATTTTCATCGATACAAATGCCCTTGTATTTGAACTTTGCCATGTTGCTCTGACAGGTATATTTGTCCCACTGTACATTGTTGTCCAAGGCCACACAATCATACTTAGAAGTCAGCAATGACACGCAAGTAAAACGCTTGGACTCAAAGGACTCACCACAAGAACTTTCGAACTAGTAATTCCTTTCACAATTGAACAATGAAAATTTTCTGCAGCAGCCTCAATCTTCGAATTGATTCCAGCGGCATCACTAGCACTTTCACCACTAATGAAGCAACAAATATTCAGTGTAGGGTGACCAGTCAGTAGAGCTCACCAAATAGAGTGCTGAGTAGAAAGCTAGTAGAGCTTAGATGCAAGTTGCAAGCAGATAGAACTGGATATTGTTCTGTAGTAACTACGACTTTACAGAGAGCTTTTATACTATATAAAGAGCCTGTAATTACTAATATCTACATTTTCCATGGACATACCTAGAGACTAAGAGGATATTGCCATTGGCCATATTGCTATCTACAGAGATATCACTACATAGTAGAAGATAAGAGTAATGTCTGGAGAATGTCCTGGAGGACTAGCATACTTATAGCTGTCACAAAGAGGTGAGCGCTTAGATAGCGATAACTTGACTAACAGACAGCAGTAAGTACTGGAACTATAGTGTCCATAAGTAAAGGTTTAAAGAAGTAATGAAAAGGGGAATACATCAGCAAAACCCCAGTTACATTCCAAGGCCTTTATTGGCCCACAATGCCTAGAATGGAACAATAATCATAGTCGCACCAACAAATGCATTTAAACAGTACCCTGAATCTTGGAATGACCACAAGTATTGAACACCTTTAATTATGTTCAGCAGTTATAGGTCTTTGAAAGCTGCCCAAGAATTGAGAGTCACTTAAAGGCTGTAAAGGATTCAGAAGCCTTTCAAGGTTTACAATGATTTAGAATCCTTCAAAGGTTCTAAAGGATTGTTTGCTTTGAAAAGGATCCCAGGGATCAAGAACCTTTGAAAGGTTCAAAAGGATTGTTCACCTTGTCAAGGTCCTAAAGGATTCCTAAGTCTGTAAAGGTTGAGGGGGATTCATAACCCTGTCTCACGTCAACAGAATGGTAACCGTTCATAGATGCCAAAATATTGATATTCATTTTCTGCACTATTACAGTAACATACAGTATGAGCTATTGATCAACCTTACAACAAGGAACAACTGTCCTCACCACAACAGAACCACAGGGAAAGAAATGGGCGTGATGAGAAAGCAAAGCAGAAATTTGAGGGCTGGAGTAGTAGGGGTCATAGCCCTGTGGTTTGCAGTTTGAGTTGGAAGAGAGGATTGTTGTTGACACCTGAATAGGTACACGCAGTTAGCACAATACTATTGGAGACATATGAGACATTGGACTTACCAACAGAGGAATTAACTCGTCAGAGCTCATGTGAGCAAGTGATGGGGAGAAAGTTCCCTGGAAGTCACACTCAGGTTGAGTGACAGTAGATGATGCTATAGGATGGATGACTTATGGATGGTGTATCCTGGCCATGGGCCTTTGTCAGGAGGAAACCTGAGTGAATAAAATGTCATGAAGTGAACAAAAGAAACTCAGCATAAGCATACCAGGGCAGCCACTGGTCAGAGTAGAAACCAACATTACAGGGACAAGCGAGGGAAGATCTGGGATCAAAGATCAAGAAAGAGACAGGGAGGAAAGGGGAACAATAGGATAATAGATAGTCAGTAATATGCAGCACATAAAGAGAGGACCAGGGAAAAAGGATAAATGAAGAAGCCAAAGAGCAGATGTAGAACAAAAATAGAAAACAAATTCGAAGAGACCACTCACTCAAGTGTACTACAAGCATGCACATAAACCCAACAAGGTTGAAGCCCAAAGGTCAAGTCCAGTGAGAACAAAACAATGACACTGAAAGGCACAACTACAAAAGAATCCACAAAGCCAAAGGCATGACAACATCCACAAGATCAAATGACTGCTGGCATGATAGTCAGGCAAACGTCAAAGGAAAATAGAAAGGAGAGAGATAGTGGTCAGTAAGATGCTCATTGATGGAAGACCAACACCAAAACTCACACTGCCAATCCTGTCCTTTGGGGCTGTCACTACCAGAGGGTCCAGGTCGTTTCAAGTAAAAGTTGACCAGGGTGAGGGCCAGCTGTGAGTGAAAGATAGAGCTTGCAGGTAGAAGGAGTAGTAGGGTTAGTGAGGTTGCATGCTGCTAGAACATAGGCACATAACAATGGTCCATGGAGCCCAGATGATGGTCGTTGTTGAAGAGATCCAAATGCTGCCTCATGCGCTTGAAAAACCAACCAACAATGTGACTGGCATATCTTTCACATGCCTCTGGGCCTACTTATGAGTACTTATGAATTTCTTGCAGAGACTACTAGCAGTACTGGGTCTATCCTCTCACTCATCAAAGCAAAATCAAAGCAGTACATAGATATTTACAGGTTGTTCTTCTAGTATACATGAGAGTAGTATCCTATCATCATGCTGCCCACTCTCATCTTGCGTCATCCTAGACATCCCCTATGGCTGTCATTCTCTAGCCCACTTACAAAAGCGAGTAGTTTAAAACTAACCTTATTATGACTGTGACAGCTGTATACAGCACAGACTAGTAAAGGCATTCCCATGTTGTCTCCATGCTGTTTGAGTAGCCTTGGTCTTTGCAACAGTTCAGTAATGTTCCCATACCACAATACCCATAAACCATGGCTACGTGGACGCAGCGACAAGCCCTAAGTATAACATGTTAAAATGAGGATGCAAGGACTCACACTATGCCTTGGTAATCTCAACAAAGTGCTTCCAAATTTCCCCTAAAGTTTTGTTGACAGTTGTGGATGGCAGCAATGTGTTTGTGATGAGAAGCTGACATATGTGGTTGTATCTGGAAGAAAGAGAATAGGAGAAAGTCAGGGACAGGTGGTAGCAGCGTGTGGATGAGACTAGGAAGGGAAAATGTGAATAAGGGGTTTACCTTAGATTAGGGTTAGCAAATTGGTCAGACAAAAAATATGTCACAAAGCATCAATTTTCATTCCCAAGTCCAAAATCACCATTAAACCAGAAAGTCCAAAGTCAGTGTTAAAACCAGGAAAGTTACTAAAGATAATAATTCTGCAGTACTTCAAAAAAGGATAAAAGGTGTGCGCCAAGGAAGAGGATAAAAAGCATGTATCATAGGATCAGGGATGTGACTATGTATGGTAGAATGTTAAATGAGGAGTCTGTGGCAACACCACATGGTCATTAGGATGGCCACACAGCAACTACAAACAATCACACACCTTTGTTTGAGGTACACAAGGGTACCTGCATGCATAACAAGCCTGCGTCATAACCCACCCTGGTTCACATTGAGACCTCAGGCCTAAGCAGGTAAAGGAAAAAAAGTGTCAGTACCAGAGCCTGCATGAAAAACTCACAGATGATGATGGTAGTGAAGGAAGAGGCAGTTAGCGACATGCGGGTTTTTGAGTAAACAAGATCACGTGCCTGCAATGTGGCTGTGCACATGTCAATGCCATCGATTTTTGCACAGCCACACTTCTTCTAGTACCTATGGACTCTGTACCTTTTGCGTGTAACCCATCTGTTCTCAAGTTTGTATATGTATTTATTCTACACGCTTATAGCTTAGATTTTTTCAATGAGTATCTCAGTGATTTTCTTTGCTAAACAAGTTCAGCCACAATTCTGAAGGCTGCATGCATGTGAACGCAACGTGACAACATATCAGAGACATTGTGGCTGCAAAAATCATGTGGGTCAGACCAAAAAGGCAACATGGCTGTGCACAAGTCGATGCCATCGATTTGTGCACAGCCACACTTCTTTCATACCTACGCATTGCTTAGAACTGTTACCACAGTGTTCCCAATGTCCTTCCAGTTGTGTTGTAAGGGTTCAGCTAAGATTTTATATAAGCAATGATATTATCCTGTATGTTTGGATATTGATTGAAAACTGTCATAAAATGGTCAATTTAGGACACCCATCTTGGATTAGAGGTACCATGTAGGGGTCTCAAAATCCCCATAAAATGTTGAAATGGTCTATGTAGCATATACAACAGTATTCAAAAGCCATCCAGCCATATACTGTATGTTACTGTAATAGTGTAGAAAATGAATATCAATATTCTGGCATCTATGAATGGTTACCATTCTGTTGACGTGGGACAGGGTTATGAATCCCCCTCAACCTTTACAGACTTAGGAATCCTTTAGGACCTTGACAAGGTGAACAATCCTTTTGAACCTTTCAAAGGTTCTTGATCCCTGGGATCCTTTTCAAAGCAAACAATCCTTTAGAACCTTTGAAGGATTCTAAATCATTGTGAACCTTGAAAGGCTTCTGAATCCTTTACAGCCTTTAAGTGACTCTCAATTCTTGGGCAGCTTTCAAAGACTTATAACTGCTGAACATAATTAAAGGTGTTCAATACTTGTGGTCATTCCAAGATTCAGGGTACTGTTTAAATGCATTTGTTGGTGCGACTATGATTATTGTTCCATCCTAGGCATTGTGGGCCAATAAAGGCCTTGGAATGTAACTGGGGTTTTGCTGATGTATTCCCCTTTTCATTACTTCTTTAAACCTTTACTTATGGACACTATAGTTCCAGTACTTAATGCTGTCTGTTAGGTATTTAATACATTCTTTGTTGTTGGGACCAGTTCCAGTACTTACTGCTGTCTGTTAGTCAAGTCGAGCCCATAGCTCCTCGTTATCGCTATCTAAGCGCTCACCTCTTTGTGACAGCTATAAGTATGCTAGTCCTCCAGGACATTCTCCAGACATTACTCTTATCTTCTACTATGTAGTGATATCTCTGTAGATAGCAATATGGCCAATGGCAATATCCTCTTAGTCTCTAGGTATGTCCATGGACAATGTAGATATTAGTAATTACAGGCTCTTTATATAGTATAAAAGCTCTCTGTAAAGTCATAGTTACTACAGAACAATATCCAGTTCTATCTGCTTGCAACTTGCATCTAAGCTCTACTAGCTTTCTACTCAGCACTCTATTTGGTGAGCTCTACTGACTGGTCACCCTACACTGAATATTTGTTGCTTCATTAGTGGTGAAAGTGCTAGTGATGCCGCTGGAATCAATTCGAAGATTGAGGCTGCTGCAGAAAATTTTCGTCGTTCAATTGTGAAAGGAATTACTAGTTCGAAAGTTCTTGTGGTGAGTCCTTCGAGTCCAAGCGTTTTACTTGCGTGTCATTGCTGACTTCTAAGTATGATTGTGCAGCCTTGGACAACAATGTACAGTGGGACAAATATACCTGTCAGAGCAACATGGCAAAGTTCAAATACAAGGGCATTTGTATCGATGAAAATGTGTTTAAGAAGATGATGAGAGGATCCTGGCTTAAAGAAAATGTGGAAACAGAAAGTGTTCACAACAGCGCAAGAGTTCCTTGACGTGATGAATGGCGGTGATCCTATTTCGAGACAGATGACTTGGAATGGATATCAGGCAAGTTTGTATGGTGTTCAAAGTGTTAAATAAATCATTTTCTGACCTTTCAGAGTCCACCAATTTTTCAAGGTCCACTTTTCATTGACCACTTTTCGTGTACCAACTTTCTAACTTCAAACCAAGAATAATATTGTCAATCAGCCCTTCATGGCCTTTTAAATACATCTCTAAGGCAATCCGCTCTGTTAAACCATCGAAAAGGGAGTTTGGGGCGATGGGAAGTAGACGCGTCTCACCTGACGCGTGACCACGTGCATAACATGTGATGTGAAATGTCAACATGCCGCCACTCCGGCTTGGCTTTGGCTGCCATGTCACATCTCTCGTGAGTCGTCGCTCTTGCCTTTATCCAACTCCTCCTCCATAGTTTGTCCATAGTTCCTGAACCAGGAATGCTCTGTGGCTAACATACTTGTATACAGAAACCTTGAAACATCTGCCTGGAAGACTGGGCACTCAAGATACCCCTTTGCGGGTCCTCAGTGCAGTTATTGAAGTTCCAATCAAGTTCCAGTATTTACTCAAGTATTCCTTTGCTGCATCTTCACTAGCAACAGTCTCTGACCAACTAGAAAGACATGAGGTGAGACTGGCAGAATTGTGAGTTATCATGAATAATAGCAACTATAATCTGGTTCTTTCTATTTTCTTCACTTCATTTTCTCTTCTTTTCGTTATATTTCAGCATGTACAACTCGATCAGATGTTTATTAACCGTCTGATGCCGTCTGAGCACCAGTTCTTGTATCAAGTAAGGTCTAAGTGGCAGAGCGTACATATGGCAAAAGTTGGAAATTGCAAAAGTCAGTAAACTTTGAAAGTGGGCCGTGAAAAGTAGACCGTGAAAAGTGGACTGTGAAAAGTGGACCGTGAAAAGTCGGTAAATGATTTTTTTAACAGAATAAACACCATAAGTTTGAACCTCATACCTCTCCGTTACCATCAACCGCGCATGTACTCACCTCGCTTTCAAGGCATGGGACAGCCTTTATATTCATGGACCCATTACTGTCCTCTGGCATCCGGACAATGGGTCTTTCAAAATTTCAGGCAAATACGGGACGAGCAATCCGGCAGCTGGGAAAGACTCGGAGTAATCTGACTCGGACGAAGTATGTTTATTAAACCATCGATGTGTCATTTTCTTGTCATACTGATAACCCTCACAATCTCTCTGAAGGAATCCAATGACTCGGACTGAAGCTTGCACTTTTTACAAAGGTCTCGATTGAAGTACTCCTTGTATTTATCTTCTGGAAGAATCTGGATGTGAAGCCGTTAATCATTTGTATGCCACAATTCCATTGTTACACCTGTAACTTATACCCAAGATTCCTTACTACCTGATACCATGAATCATTGTAAAAGCTGCAAACTCCTCTAAGCGACCTGACGAATCTATCCAAAACCGAATAAACAACTCGTAGCAGCCCTGGAAGATCAACCGAAAGCCCCCTCACCTTTCCCGTATTATCATCAAAAACCCATCCCGAAATCGTCGTTTCCTCAAAAATCAAAGGACTATTCCTAAGATACTCCACATCACTCAAAACGACTTGCTCAATCGTCGCATCGCCAAATCCACGTATATCATTAGCACTGTAACCTGACAAAGAATCGAGCGCGTCTGGATTTTTCGCGTGAGCCTTGAAATGTTCTTTAAATTTGGGTCCGGTGGCGTAGAAACCACCACAGTCGGTATGTTTGATGAGCATGAAGTGACGGGTGCCGAAGTATTGGGTAGTGAGGATTGTGTCGATTAGTTCGGTGCTGGAAAAGGAAGAAGAAGAAAGGGTCGACGTCAGTAAGGATGAGTGGATTTAGTGATGTGATGGAAAGATGATGCGAGACTGACACTCTTCCAGATGCGTTTCGGATGATAGTAGTATCATGATCTGCGAGACCGAGTTGTTTATGAGGACTGGCAAAGGAGGGTTAGTACGATTTGCCACAGAGTTGACTCGGATTTGGATGTAGCTTACTGAACACGACTGTCCATGCAAGTGACTATTCGAACCATCAGCTCACAGAATAACACAATCATTTAGTACTAGCAAGACTCACTGATCGCATTCCTCGGGAACTTTTCCCAGTTGTCATGCAAGCCAACGCGAATTTTATGACTCTCCGCAGATTTGGCGTTACGGTCCAAAAGTTCCTGGCTAGGAATGGGTGGTGAAGTCTCGTATGTCGAGGCACCAGATACTAGCGTAGTTGACATTGCAGTAAGCTTGAGATGCAACTTTGTATAGTACTGAAGTCGAAGGAGGTTGAGTCGAAGATTTTGGAGGTTGAGAAGTTGTGTCAGTTGTTGCTCCTTGATTTGACCATGTACTAGGAGCTTTTATACGTCTCATAAGGGCCAAAATAGATTGCAATTAGACTAAAGCTGGCCGAAGCTTCACCATTCGTGCTTGGTGATTCAGGCCCTTTCAAGTTGATCCCCACTTCCACTGAATGGTAGTGCCTTACAATCAGACTAAAGCTGGCCGAAGCTTCACCATTCGTGCTTGGTGATTCAGGTCCTTTGCTCCCTACTTCCACTGAATGGTAGTGCCTTATCGCAAGCTCACGCTGTAGCCCATAACCGCTAACAACGGTAAAGCATTAGAAATCACCTTCGGTGACCCTCAGTCAGGCGACTGGACTTCTGACCTCGGCGTTCATTTTAACCAGCGGAAAATGAATGAGACTCGGTGTTCTTTCAAGATTGAGGGAACATCTCCAAAAAATCTCTCGTGCCCGGCGTTTACACTCAATGTCAGACATTTGGTAGTCCACTTAAACCGAAATCCATGTCCTGCCTGTACACTTATCAGTCTCACCCTGCCCGCAGCCACCTCTGAGGGGAAAGTCCTGATACGGGCCTACGGCCGTATTCAGCCAACCCATACTAGAAGTACAGAGAAAGCCGAAGCAGAATCCAAGGTAATCCGATCATGCCGAGACACCGACATGTATAGAAATCAAACTTGAACCGACCTCAGATATCAATTGCCCTGATTTTTCGTGACTTGAAAGTGTGTAATTGATTCATGTTAAGACTTGGAAGACTCATCATGGTAAGTAGATCTCAAGTTCTATATATAATCGAAGTCCTTGATCTTTTCTGAGGACAGATATTCGTCTCGACAACGACCTTAACTCTGCTCCGGCTTCTAGGCCCTCTACTCCATCTCATGGTCCTATTAGGTTGGATACCGTCGGAGATCTTGCGCCCAAGATTCATTACTACCTGATATCATGATCGTTGTAAAAGCTGCAAACTCCTCTAAGCGACCTGACGGATCTATCCAAAACGAATAAACAAACCGTAGCAGTCCTATTAGCAGATCAACAGAACCCTCACCTTTCCCGTATTGTCATCAAAAACCCATCCCGAAATCGTCGTTTCCTCAAAGATCAAAGGACTATTCCTAAGATACTCCACCTCACTCAAAACCACTTGCTCAATCGTCGCATTGCCGAATCCACGTTGATCACTCGCACTGTTACCTGGCAAAGAATTGACCGTGTCTGGATTTTTCGCGTGAGCCTTGAAATGTTCTTTGAATTTGGGTCCGGTGACGTAGAAACCACCACAGTCGGTGTGTTTTATGAGCATGAAGTGACGGGTGCCGAAGTATTGGGTGGTGAGGATTGACTCGATTAGTTCGGTGCTGGAAAGGAAGAAAGAGTCAGTAAGGATGACTGGATTTGGAGATGGAAAGATGGTGTGAGACTGACACTCGTCCACCTGCGTTTCGGATGATGATAGCATCATGATCTGCGAGACCGAGTTGTTTATGAGGGCTGGCAAAGAAAGGTTAGTACATGATTTGGCACAGAGTTGATCTGGATGTAGCTCAGTGCTCACTGAATACGACTGTCCATGCAAGTGACTATTCGAACCATCAGCTCACTTAAGATAACACAATCATTTACTGGCAGCACTTACTGATCGCAATCCCCTGGGACTTTGAGTCCCGGTTGTCATTAACAATGTCAGACAAGCTGCGAGGTTTATGACTCTCCGCAGATTTGGCGTTACGGTCCAAAAGTTCCTGGCTAGGAATGGGCGGTGAAGTCTCGTATATCGAGGCACTAGATGGCGCAGTTGACATTGCATTGAGCTTGAGATGCAACTTTTACTGAAGTCGAAGGAGGTTGAGAAGTTGTGTTGGTTGTTGCTCCTGGTTGGACCATGTCCAGGAGCTTTTATACGTCTAATGAGGACCAAAATAGATTGCAATCAGACTAAAGCCGGCCGAAACTTCACTATTCGTGCTTGGGGATTCGGGCCCTCTGAAGCCTACTTCCACTGAATGGTAGTGCCTTATGCACTCACGCTGTAGCTTGTATCTGCTAACAGCGGTAAGGCATTAGAAATCAGCTTCGGTCCAGCTTCGATCATCTTCAGTCAGGCGACTGGGTGTCTGACCTTCGGTGAGGGGAATTTCCAAAAAATCTTGACGTACTTTGGACATACCGAGTCCTGCGCGAATGGCCGACTGACAGAGCCTCGGTCTCAGCTGGAAGTAGCTGTTTTTTCAATATCAAGTCAGCTTGTACCAGATCGTGGTTTCGTGAAACGAGTGCATAGACGAAGAGCTGGAGCTCATGATCGTCCATGAGAGAAGCGGGAATTTGGACCACGGTCCGTGAACTCAGAGCCCTCACGTGCCCTGCAGTCCTTCTCATCGTTATCTGCGACGACGACAACGATGGGGGTCTTTACCCTTTTAGAGCTTCCCAGGACTTCCACAGGATTCTCCGCGAACATCACTGCTACTGGTATAGATGAAGGGTCGGGCTCTCCTCTTCGCAAGGTTGCTCGTCTCGACAACGACCTTGACTCTGCTTCTGCTTCTAGGCCTTCCGCTTCATCTCATGATCCTATTAGGTTGGATATTGTCGGAGAAGATAACAGTGCGTCCTGGTATCTTTTTAGACTCACCATTTTCTGACCGTGGATAATCTAGGGAGCAAGTCACAGACTGCAAACCCTGCAAACGATTTCGCTCTTGTAAGGGCGTACATCAGATCGATTCTTTCCCGCAAAGATGAAGCAACTCCCAACGAAACCTACGAGACCATATATAGCAAGTGCCGAAGTCTCGTCACCGTCAACGACTACGGCGAAAGGCTGTATGATGCACTGAGCCAACTTCTTGAGCAGTTCATCGATGCGGCCCTCTCAAAGGAACTCATCAGTTCGGATAAGAAGGACGTAGACTGGATATCATTTTTTGTGGAGATTTGCGACTGGTTCCAGGATACAGTGGTGAGTGCAACTTGGCAATACTTTTCTGTCTATAAAGCTGACGCGTCTGTTATCCAGCAAATTCTCCAGTTCCTCTTGACACATTTGAATCAAGTTTATATCTCAAGCGACAAGAACCTGCAAACTATCCGGTCCGTCTGCTCATTGCAACCCACTTACAATTGCTGATGTCTTTGTTTTCAGGGAGCTCACCTTCTCCAGATTTAACGCCGCTATCTTGGGATCTGTTGCTATCCATGAGCGACTCGTGGAAGGTGTCACTGCTTGGGCAAATTTTGAGCGCGAAAACAAGTACGATTTCTGCTTTTCAACCTTTTCCTTTCCACTCACGTATGCATTCTCTTCACCCAGCACTGCACATTCCCAGCGTAAAGACATATCGGCTTTGTTTAACCACCTCATGGTACACAGCCAATACTCAGCCTTTGAAGAGCACTACATCGCTCTCACGCGTTCTTTCTACGCCGACGAGTCTCAGAGACTTGCTGGGGAAGGAGACGCGGAGCGTTTCTTCCAGCACGTCCAAAACAGGATTCAAGACGAAGTCCAGCGTGCAACAGAGGTGTTTTCGCCGACTAGTTGGTCTATCATTAGAGAGACTACGGAGCAGGCATTGTTGGATGGAAGGCTAGAGTGGTTAGCTAACTCAAGTGAGTTCCTGGTATTCCGTTTGCTCTTTCAGCTGTGCTAATGTTGTAACGCAGATCTGGGACCATACATGACTGCCAAGGATTTCGTCAAGCTTTCAGAAATGTATAGGCTCTTTGGAAGAGTAGACGGACAGAAAGTACTCTGCGACGCCTTCCGAGTTCATGTTACTGTGAGTGTGGCCCATTTCCTATATCAACTTCATGTTTACCTGTTTTCGTTTGCTTTCAGGAAAAAGTTAAATCCATCGTCAAAGACCCATCTCAAGACGACAATATGGTTCAACTTCTCCTCGATCTCAGAACTCTCGCCGAAGACGCCATCAACACCTGTTTCGTTGACTCCGCCTCTTCTCCTGACGACGACGCCGCCGCCGCCGCCGCTGCAAGTGTTCCCAACAGTCCGTCCAGTTCCACCACTTCCAGAGCTCGTAATAAATCAGCCGCGGTCGCTACATCCGCTACTCCAACCAGCCCAACCGCCTCTACCAGTAACCTCAAACCTCCAACCCAAACGCCCAACAAAGACTTTTTCTACGCTCACACCGACGCATTTACCCAAGGGTTCAAAGCTCGTCGATCTAAACCTGCGGAAATGATTGCTCGGTACCTCGATAAAGCTATGCGGAAAGGACAAGGAACTCAGTCGACGAAGGAGTATGAAGGGACGTTGGATAAGGTGTTGGGGTTGTACAGATATAGTGAAGATAAGGATGTGTTTAGGACGTTCTATCATAGGCAGTTAGCGAAGAGGTTGTTGATTGGGAAGAGTGCGAGTTGGGATGTGGAGCAGAAAATGGTGAGGGACTTGAGGAGTCGTGAGTATCTGGTGGTTTTGGTTTTGGTCTTGGTTTTCGCTTTTACCCTCTTTTTTTTTGACATCTCCGCTGACAATTTTGTACCTCCTTGCTTGCAGGATACGACCCCGAGTTTGACCTTGGGGAGAGTATGTTCAACGATCTGAAGCTTTCGGAGGATTTGATGAGGGAGCACCCGGTGTGGGAGAACAACACGAAGAAAGACGAATTGAAGGCAAAGTATAAGAAGCCGGAACAGGACACGCAGAAGAAGAACAAAGACATAGACGTGGACAAGATGGAGGATGGTTTGGCATGGCGGAGGGAGTATACCGAGTGGGAGCAGAATAAGAAGAAGAACAATCTAACGGTCATGGTGCTTCAGCGCAGTGCTTGGCCTTTCAACGTCCAGAAGAAGAAAATCATTTTATCTTCTGAGGTGGGTTTTTTTCCCCTTTACGTTCTTTCCCATACGCATCCTTACCAAATCCTCCGCCGTAGATGCATACCCAACTAGCCAAATATGAGCAGTTTTACAAAAGCAAGCACGGTGCACGGGTTTTGGATTGGGACCATGCACTGGGAACTGTGACGCTTACGGCGAGGTTTAAGGAAGGCGAGAAGGAGCTCAGTCTGAGTTTGTATCAGGCGGTGCTTTTGCTGCTGTTCAACGATAGGGATGAGATCCCCTTTACGGAGATTGCGGAGATTTCTGGGATGGGTGAGTTTATCACTGTTTTGGCAAGGGCGTAGTTGTCAAGTTGCGTTGTCGCTAACGTGCTTTCTTTTTGTCTTCTGTAGACGACGAAGAACTCCGCCGGACTCTGCAAAGCCTTGCCTGTGGTAAAAAGCGTGTTTTATCCAAAGTACCGCCAGGTCGAGACGTAGACGATGCGGACGTCTTCAAGTTCAACGGCAATTTTACGGACCCGCGAACTAGAGTGCATATTAGCTCCATTCAAGCAAAGATTACGGTATGTCGCCGTTGTATTCACGCAGTTTATCGCAGAATCTAATGGTATCTCTTTCTTCCCCTTCCTCTTCCCTCTCTGTAGAACGAAGAATCCAAACAAACAAACCTCGCCATCGAAATCGACCGTAAACACATCCTCGACGCTGCCATTGTTAGGATCATGAAAGCCAAGAAGGAGTTGACGTATGAAAAAATTAAGCTCGAGACGATCGATGCGGTGAAGAATCATTTCATTCCTTCAGTGGAGATGATCAAGAAGAGTGTGGATTGGTTGTTGCAGAATGATTATTTGGAGAGGAATGAGGAGGATAGGAATGTTTTCTTGTATGTTGCTTGAGGGAGGAGGGATGGTTTTCATTGTGTATGAAGATTGTTCATTTGATAGTTGGTCTGCGAGGATATATTCAGGATATGTACATTATCATGATCTGCTGTATGTGGGTATTTCTCGAGTCAATTCCAAGAAAGTGTTCAATAGGTCTTAAGCGGGTTGATCTGAACTCGAGTTTGCAAGCCTCAATCTCAGTCTCTTCTCTCTTCTGCTTAGGGTTCTGACCACACCATGGCCATTGCTCTTCAGCATCTGGGCAGAGGGGAGGCTCTCATCTTGGGCAACATCAACTCCCAAATTGAAACACTGTGGCCAATAGTTGTTCAGAAAATCCTGTCAAAACCATGAAGTAAAAATAAGAAGGCAAGAGGGTATTTCCGTGGGAGACGGCAACTTTTTTTGAGGCAGCACTGCCATTGACTACGCCCGAAATGATAAATCAAAGGTCCATGACAGAGCTTCACACCTTTATTACCTATCGCTCCCTTCTACTCCAACTCTACGGCTTGAGCACCGCCATATGCTCTAAACTAGTTCTTCAACTGTATAAACCTGCGAAAAGGTCTTGAAGACCCGACAGCAATCAACTACGACGACGACGCGACCTTTCTGGCCCTTACCTTTTCTTGAAGAGAAGCCTTTACTACTGAAGGACAGAGAAGATGGAGTATGCTTTCTGTCCATACTGACACCGCCAGAATGACTGACGCTACTGTCGTTCTAGATTGCATAGCAGACAATGGAGTTTTTCAGGTATGTATGCTACTTGATGTCACCAGTCTGAGCTGAAAACCTTTATCTAGTTCTGCGGGCGCATGGCTTTGCAGCATATCCACAAGGATAAGATATGGAAACCCATTGTATGCATCTCAGTAGACTGTTCAGCAGGACGCGAGAACCATTGTCCGACGTATGAAACCGTCTTGGGCTCTGACGGGCAGAATCCGAACCAGAAGGAGGTCTTCCTGCTGTAAGCTATTTGCTGCCTCAGCTTTCGCTTGTTTAGTTGAGCTAATGCTGATGTCGTTGGTTTCAGACCCAACTTTCCCCGGCCAACTTCAAAATTGACCGTCTCCGTTCACTATCGGTCACCCAGCAAAAAGAAAGCGAAGAAACGTGTGTTGGTGGCTTCTTGTACATGTTCTATGGGCGAGCTAGTTGAGCTGCAGCGGCAGGAACCTAGTACGTTGATCTCCATGAGGTTTCTGGAGGTATCTAATTCTGCCCTATATTTCAGAACCCCATCTACGCCTTTCCACCCACTCCAACTCCTTCTCCAAATCTTCCAAATCTCCAAGACCATCTGCCGTTGCCAAACGCACCTCTTCATCTGCTAGTAACTCCTCAAAACCAGCACACCGACTAGGTCATGCAACGATCCAAGTCAGGCTGGTTACACCTACAGGATTAGAGGCTGACAAAGACTGGAGGCGGTTCGGGCTCCAATCAAAATGGAGTTTAGATACACGCTCGGAAGCTGAATTTGACGCTGGGTCACAGTCAGAACACACTGTCTTCGGAGATGGAGAACACGAGTTGGTCAGCTCGCCTAGTTCGTCGAAAACTTCGCAATGGCCGCCTTCACCAGTTTCACCTTCTTCACAAGATGGAGAGTCGTCGCATCATCATGATCGGACGGACCAACAGACCTCATTCCCGTCTGATGATGTAGAGCCGCACCCCCATCAATCAACGAGTGGGCTCCGCCGCCGACGACGACGACGTATCCTGACAGGGTACAACCTTGATGATGACTGTGATGGAGGTGAACAGAGGATGTCGGAATCTTGTACCGAATCAGAGCCAGAGAACAAGGACCGAGTTGACGAAGGCTATCATTCACCTACCCCGTCTTACCATTCTCAATATTCCGGCGATGACAAAGACGACGATGACGAGTGCCCAAGTCGTTCTCAACCTCACGAAAACAGTCATAGATGGTACACCGAAATTATCCGTATTACAGCCACCATAGTCGACTTCATGCCAATGATGGATCCAGGAATTCTACCCACATTTCGGACTAGGGATGGTGTTGTCGATGTGGACCTGGCGGATTGTAAAGTCGCTGACGACGACTCCTCCTCTGAAATTGATACTGCTTCGGTTTACTCCAATGATACCATGCCTGAGCAGGAACCAGGACGAAGAGGTCTCGATGGACAGACTGAGGGTGCTGGATCCAGATTATCCTTAGCGTCTTCGGGAAGTGGGACATTGGTCGCGTCTTCACCGAGACCGTCTATGAGGTCTATCTCCAAGTCGTCTGGGTGGTTAAAGGACGAGAAGAAGGGCAAGGTGAAAGACACAGCAGAGGCTATCGGGATAAAAACGTGGTGGGAAAAGCTGCTGTGCGCGTTTACGCTGTATGCGGAGTTGAGGAGAGCTGGAGAGTTGTGCGGATTGGTTGAGCCATGTAGAAGGGAAGGTGAAGGTGAAGACGGTGAGGATTTGGAAGCTGGAGATACCGAGGAAGACGTACGCAGCAAAGCAGAGATCAAAGAAGGAAGGCGTCAATTTGAGGTACTCTTCCATAGGCTGCAGACTGAGTGGAAATATTTAGCTGGGATACTGGTTGCCTTGGCTGCGTGAGTACCAGTCTTCTAAGCGTTCTCGTACCTCCCTAACATGGTCACTCATACTCTTTACAGTGTCGACATTGCAGTGTTCGCTATATCGTCGGATTCCCTAATTCAGGTCAACAACCTCGCCCTCTCATGCGTTGCTGCTTCGAGTATCTTTACGGGGCTGGGTATCGTTTGCGCAGCTTGGTACCTTCTTCGCTTCCTTAACTGTGATGTCGATACGTTCCTGGTGAGTCGCTTTTACAGGTCTTCGAGAACGACGCAAACCTGATTATGATTTACAACACAACAGTCCCGCTCCTTTGACACCCACTACCGAACTCATATCTTCTTCTCCCTCAACGCTCGTATCCCGGGTCTATGCCTCTTCCTGTCTACCATATCACTCCTAGGCTTCCTTGCCATTACGGCGTTCTCTACGTTCCCCATCGGCTCCAGTATTATATCTTTCCTCGTTGGCCTCAGTTTGGGCCTGCGGGTGGTTGTTAGAGGGGTAGAGGTTGTCGGAAGTTTCTTGGTAGAAGTTTGAAGTGGACTGGGAAGGGTGTGATGAGGGTTGTTGCGGCCCCTTTGAACCTGATAGGATGGAAGGCTGCTTCCGCTACTGCTTCTGCAAATAGCACTGCTTCAAGGCCAGGGAAGGTTGTGAGTGCGTCGCATACACCAACGGCCACTGGGCTTGGAGAAGCAAAACCTGCCAAAGCCAAAAAGTCGAAATCAAGACTAAAACTTCCGGCGTTGTTGCGGAATAACAAGGAGAGTCAGAAAAAAAAAGTGACAGAACCTGCGAAGGGTGAAGAGAAGGAGTATAGGAAAAGATTTGAAAAGGCAAAGACAAAGGTGAAGGCTAGAGTTCAGGAAGAGGAGAGGCAGAGGGATCTAGAGAAGAATCGGGATTTACATGCACAGGTGCTACATGAGAGTTTGACTCGTATTTAGATGGGCATACTATCCAACTTGCATTTGCTTTCATGCTACTGCTCAGTATCTTGACCCCGAAGCGCTTTGTCAAAGTTAAATCACGCAATCACGCGATTGGGAAACGCGTACTGACACGTAATCGCGCCATCGATCTTCTTTGTAACCCAACTTCCATGACAGTCCCTCTTACTAACGAAAAGCCTTACATTATCTTTGGATACGGGTCACTGATTTTTAAGGTGAGGCTCGACTTATCCCTCAGCCTGTATAACTCACTCTCTAATCATGATCCGCAACCACCTCAGCCTCCACCGCATGTCATTTCTCAAGGTAACTACTTGCCGGGCTCAGGAATGCTGAAGCTGATACTTATTCATATCTGATTTTTCTGTATGAAGTTCCAGGTTTTCTGAAGGGATATGTTCGTAGATTTGCCCAGATGTCCCATGACCATCGAGGCACACCAGAGGTAAGTCGCGTTTTGTCGAGGCAAAATGACAGTCCATGCATGTATTGGCAAACACTAAAATATCTCCAAGAACCCCGGTCGTGTCGTCACTTTGATACACAAGGAAGATTGGGACAAATTTTCTGCATCTGTGGGTGACCCATGTCATTCACGATTGTTTTTCTTTTCAATCATGAACGCTTCTCATTGTCTAGGATGCATTTCCAGACGAAGATGTTGTTTGGGGTAGGTGTATACTTATTCATGGGTCTCCTCATCGGATTGCTGAATCCTTTCTGTATAGGTGTAGCATATACCATAGATCCTGTGTATGAATCAGAAGTTAGGGATTATCTAGGTGAGTGCAGTATTCATGCCCATTGTTTATCAGGCTAGACGATGTGGATGATTCCATTCCTGCGTACGGCTATCATGATGCATGACAGACTACCGAGAAAAAGTAGGTTCTCTCCGCACTCTTCTCATTCATTTTTGGGCTGATATGACCGTTGTATGGTCTACAAGGATGGATACACGCTAGAGACGCTTGATGTTTATGGTATTGATGATGATGGGAAGGAAAGAGTCGTTTTGCATGATGTAAGTCTGAAACTACACACTTCGTTGAGTAGACCGCTTATATCCCATCGTTTAGGTGTTCGTAAGTCTTATTTCTTTCTCCCGGTCATCGGACTCCTAAGAAAGTTCTCAACTGCCGCTACTCGCAGTGCTACGTTGGCCGCAATGACAACCCTTCATTTAGTAAGTAACATCTTCTATTTCGGCTCGATTTTTGTGCTCAATTCAAGATTACTCTGAATATCTGAACGTAGTTGGCTCTGAACCGCTTGATCTGCTAGCACATAAGATTTGGGAGTCAGTGGGACCGTCGGGTCTGAATAAGGTAAGATAATGTAGCTCTTGCTTCTTGATCCCGATTCCAAAAAAGTACTTAAACTGAGGTATTGATATTCTGTGTTTCTACATTTGTAGGAGTATCTCTATAATCTCGTAGATGCGGTACGCAAACTTGCTCCGGAGTCGCATGATTCGCATTTGTATGCACTTGAGGTGAGTAGTATAAATCCGACCACTCAACAACGGTCAGAGAGATGACACTTACATTTTGGGACGTTACCACCAGACTCGAGTGAGAGCTCTAGACCAGAAGCCAACTTCGTCGCATGGATTTACGACAGCCGCAGCAGCGATTGGTAGAGGAGTAGAGACTGGGGTAGAAATTAAAGCTTAGGCTCAAGTATGAGAATCGACGTGTACTAGATCAAAGAAGTTGGAAAGAAGTTTTGCGAAAATATCCTATTTTGAGGAGGTGGAGTATGAAAGACTGTGTAGACTCTTACAGTCGTTCCGGAAAATAATGAGAATGACTTTTTTTTGCCGCGCGTTACCTAAAAGGGAAGGTGGCGGCCTAGTCTCTTCGCACAACACCCTCTAACCAGTGAAGTATGCCAAGGGACTTAGTGTAGTGATACAATGTAATAGTATTGTAATCTAGCAATTATTTTAGCTACCTCGAGCTTGCCTCGAGCACTGGCTCTCTGACCGGCGCCGAGACAAGGAGAAGTCAACAACTGACTAATCCTCAGAACGGGCTTCCTATGGCCATTGGTATAGACCGGTATTCGTTCCAGCCTGACTCCTACACCCCTCAGCCTGGCTTCCTTGATGTCAAAATTGATGCAGCGGTTGCTTATGTGGTGGTAGAAGACGAGAAATAAGGCAATCTGTATGGCGGAAGCAGTACCTTCCCTTTTAGGTAATGCGCGGCAAAAAAAAAGTCATTCTCATTATTTTCCGGAACGACTGTAAGCTTGCTACGTGAAGTCCGTCAACCGCTGCAAGTCTGCCTTGTACCTAGAGGACGACAGTCCGTACATGACGTGATACGGTGATCGACACCAGCCAGTGCCGGCCCTAAAGTCATTTTTCCTTCTTGTCTCCCTACTTCCATTATGAAGACACCAACTGTGCTTGTGCCTTCGATGGAAGTTTTCATCAGGAATCGCTGAGAGCAACCTCAGCTCCTTGGCCTTAAGCTTTCCAGTTTCAAGTCAATCGGTGACGCTTGTCTATCAGCCGCAGTCTCGATTCTCGACTTGCAGCATCGAATAGAACGCGTTTGGTGAGCTGCATAGCAAAATGTATGCATGGCATTGACTTACTGACTGTTCTCATGCAGATAGCAGAGCGACAGCTCGTTCTCCGAAACTTCATTCTACAACCCCCAAGCGCCCCGTATTCGTTGTCTATCCGCGACGCCAATGATTCGTTGGTCCAAAAAAGAGAACAAAAAGGCAATTGTCTATTGTACCCCGTTCGGCCATGGAATGGTCAGACATATCCTGCTTTGTTTGCAATCCCAACAAGGACCATGATGAGGTGGGCGGTCTTTATTTCGCATGGCTCAGGCAGTTTTGATTCTTTGCCATAGATTCTTCGGAGTTTGCCAGCGCCAGCACCGACATCGGGGGACGTATTTGCCGCTTTCTCCATGATTAACAGGTGAAAGAACATCTCTTACCTATGTTTGTACTCTCTGAACTCATGCACTTTTTTCACAGAGGTGCCAGTCTTCTGCAGTGACGACTATTACGACTCATGGATGTGCATTGTCCTACTCTTCCGTGGAGGTTGCAGTACCTGACGCTTTGACAGGGCCTTGTGGTGGTCATTGTTGGTCTTACAATGACAACAACAATGGCAAGAAGCCCTGATTATGTACCGCCAGCCTTCCGCAATATGTGGTATTCTGAAAAGGGCCTGGACGTCCAAGCTGAAACCAGAAATCGAGGTGAATAAAAACCATTCTTCGTTTCGAAATACGACTCATAAACCCATTTCTACTTCCACTTTTGCCTTCTTCTTTTCTATTTCTCGCCTCTGCGTATCTTCTTGCCTAGACAAGTGCATATCGATCAACCATTCAGCCATGGAGCAGCAGCGGAAGTTAGTTGACATTTCTTCCGACAGTGATGTTGAAAACAGGGATAGTGATCACCATCTTCATGTCCGGTGAGCCCCATTCTCTTCGTTACCTCGACACGGCTGACTGAGTTTCTTGACTCCACACCCACACAGTTCTACATCACCATCGTCTTCCACTGCAGTCAATTTCAGTACTCCCATTGCTGAGGGTGAGGTCAAAGGCTACAACTTCGACCAAAATGGCGACACCGTCCGCACAAGACTTCCTTCATATGCCGGTTCTGAGCACTTCGCTTTCAATGCCTACAATCTCAACCTCGCCTCTGTTCTCGGTGACGCAAATCTAACCGGTATCTTGGAAAACACCCAGCATCCAAACCAAGACACTCCGTCATCTACATCCGCCAACTTTGGCCTGCCTCCCCGCTACGTCGATGGCAACGTGCCACCAGCTTCAGCCACGACTAATACTGACTTGGAAGGCAAAAGCGACGATGACGACGAAGGGGACGATTGCGGGTCTGTTCTTCCAGATGATGAGCAGTCGTTGGTATCAAACATTGGTGATCGTTCCAATGTTTTGACTCCCAACATCCACTCCAATTTATATGCTACCACGACCGACGTGCCACCGCCTGAAGGCTTCCAGTCTTGGCGTCCCCAACGTGCCAAACGTGCCATTGACCCTTCCGTTATCCCCGTCGTCCAGAAATTTCCTCAACTCAACATCAACGCTGGCTTATCAGGCGTCTATCCCTCTCATTCCTATTTTCATCCTCTTTCGTCCTATCACGACGCAGGTCATTATGCATCTCGTTCTGGTCCCATTGTTAGACCGAGCGCCTACGCCCACGCCCGCTCAGGCTTCACTTCAGCCTCTACGCAGCCCGTACCTCACCCGTACGCCCAACATCCATTTACTGGTGGTAATTGGCCCATGGCAGATAGCAGTCATACTATCCCGGCCACCTCGTACCAATATGGTCTCGTTCCGCTGCAATCCTTCCCGGTTCCCCGTTATATTCCGTACAATCAGCCTCTGCAATATCCCAACTCTCACGTTGGTTCGTCAAGTGGCCGTGGCATTGTCTCTAACCGAATGCCCAATGTACAGATGCCCGGATATCCTGCACCCTTTCCACCATACCCATATTCTTCTGCCCATGCTATGCAGCCAATGCCCACGACCATGCTTCTACCTCGACCCTCATTCTCGGCGTCAAACTCGACAGCGTCATCATCGACTGCTGTAGCTGGACCTACAGGTCGTGGTGCATCATCCACCAAGAAGTTCGCCCGCTGTCTACCCAAGCCCTATTCCAAAGAGAAAAAATACATCCGCTTCAAACCCACAGATGCTCCTACACGATGTCTCTGGCTTAAATCTGACGGCAACATATGCAATGAAGATATCACCGACATTCTGACTCCCTCAGATTTCACCCGTCACTTTAGAATGGAGTTTCACGCTATCAGTCACTCAGAGGAGCATCCTCAGCAGCTTAAGACGCGGTGTCAGTGGGAGGGGTGTGGACTTGGTATGAGGTTGACGAGTTTGAAGGAACATGTGGGGAGGATGCATTTTGGTATTAAGCAGCGGTGTTGTCGGTGTGGGAAGGAGGCGGTGAGTATTGGTCATCATAGATGTGGGCCAGACGAGGAGGAAGATGACGATGAATGAAGGAGATGATGATGACAGCGTTTAGCCTTCCGATATTTCTTACTACGAGAACTTTGGAACTTGCTACCTTCCTTCTTGTTTCTTATTCTGTCACTCTTTTGTGTACGCAGCGCGTATGTTTAACTTCTCAGATCTTTACCCGTCATCCCATCACCGTTCTTGCAAGATTGTGTCGGTACTATATCTGCTTCAACGTTTCTATAATTAGATGTTGCATTGTAAGTACGTAATTCTATGAGGTTAACAGAGTGGTAGGAGTGCGGACCAGTCTGCACCTTATCTTTCAATCATACGCCGAAAAGAGCAAAATATCCGCTCGACGGACGGCAGATATAAGTAACGGATTGTATTACGGTCACCTCACGTGATTTTCACTACATACGTGACTTTCTGTACAGAGCTCCGCGATAAGTACGAAGTGCTTATCTTAGGATAAGCTAGCGTAAGGAGTGGCTATGCCTTCGCTGACGAATCTGCCGTGTAAGGCAGTTTCGGTATTCGCTTTGCTCCCGCCTTCCATCTCGTCCGACGCTCGCTCCTAGGACGCATACCTTTTCGATTTCTCTCGCTCAAGAACGCGTCACGCGTCTTTCACCTCAAAATCCCTCTCGTTCATTCCTCATGGCACCTCCCATCATTCCACTGGTATCCGAGTCTGTCTCAATACCCTTCATCCTAAAAACAAATTTGCTTTGTTTTTTTAGCAACCAGAATTTGCTTCAGTTGCCAGTTCGTCTCCCATCCCCAACCCCTAACAAATCCCATCATGCCTCTCTGGAACTGGGGAACGTCAAAGCGCACCGAGGATTTCAACGCGTCCAAGAGACGTACCCACACTAACCTGACAGTTGCAGCAGCCCTCAAGGCTGCTCCTCTAGAGGTCAGACTCTGAAAGAACGCCAAGATCAAGAAGGCCAACATCACCCAGCGACAAAAACGTCTTGAGCATCTCGGCGACCCAAGTAAACCCGATGGCTCAGACACGGCGTCTCTGGTCACAATAGAAGACCATGAGTTCCAGCACATCCAGAAATTGAAAACGTGGAGGGAAATGTGGGGCGATCTCCCCAGTTCTCATTTCCATTTCTGGGCCAATGAGGAGGATGCGAAGGAGAAGAGAGAGGAGGAGGAGAGAGAAGCACAGAAGAGAGAGGAGGAGGAGAGAGAAGTGCAGAAGAGAGAGGAGGAGGAGAGAGAAGCGCAGAAGATGCAGAGGGAGAAGGAACATGCAGCTTGGTTGCAGGAACAGGCTGAGCGCCTTGCTTTGACTAACGCCAATGCCATCGCCAATGCTAATGGAGGTAATGCTCTCCCCGTCCTTAAAGACCCAGCCATCACTCCCGTCTTCGTCCCCATCAAGAAGACCCCTGGACAACTGGTAGCGATTGAATACCCTCGACTTCTCAAGATTATGGCAAACCATTTCCATGTCCCCTTCCTTTCTTTATGACTGATAACCTGGTCAAGATCATGCAAATGGGATCATCTATCCCTACCAAACTTTGGCGTAACGTGGATTCCGGTGCTAAGGAGATAGTGGTGGATCTAGAGGCGTTAGGGAAGAAACTGAAGCTGGCCCCTGCTGAGGACCCTACTGAGGGTCTCCAACATCATGAGGCCGTCCAGGCTTTAGACCACTACTATAACTACTATAACTTCATGGCTAGTAGAGATCTGGATGGCCCAGATGGTAATTTGTATGCTCTATTCTATCAAAAACATGGTTCTTTCTTTATTCACCAGCCTGATTCCTACAACATCTACAAATGGTGGAAGCTGATTGAGAAGGAGCTTAGACAAGACCAGGAAAACTTCCATATTGAGTTTGATGAGGCAGTATATGCCTCTAAATACTGGGAGGCGCAGACCTCAAAGAAGACTGAAACACTGATTGCCAAGGCAGTCACAAGCAGCCATCCACCTTTGAGTGGGCCTGTCCGTACTCAACCTTCCACATCCTTGGCCAGGCAGCAGCCCTTTCCAGCAGGCGGCAAGGAGAAGAAGGGTCCTTCCTGCTGCCTCAGCCATGCCGTTGCCCAGTATCCTTCCAATCTTGGTACCAAGTGGGCTCGTATTGAGAACCGATCCCTCTTCACCCCTAACAACAAGCAGATCTGCCTTGGTTTCAACATCTTCGGCACCAAGAAGGGTTCAGTGCACTGCAAAGATTGTGTCCATGAGCACATCTGCTCATTCTGTGGCAGCCCCAACCACTATGCCTTCGCCTTCCACCGTCACCTCTGACCCCAGATCAAACTCTACCTGAATGAACGGCTCACCTGGGTACTATTGAAATGATCGAAAGCACCTCGTCTACTTTTCTTGATGCATTGGAGAATGCTCTTTCCCTTCCCTACCATGATTTCTCTGGTTCTATACACTACTGTCTTCCCCTCACTAATCATCTCCTGACCATAACGACATATTTAATCACATTGTTACGCCATATGATGCAGATGCTTTCGAAGTAGCTATCAACCAACACAACCTTTCACATTCATACCCACTTCTTGTTAACAACCTTCACAATGGCTTCCCAATTGGGGAACTACCCGCCCTAGACCAATCTTATATCCATTGTAATCACTTCACGTGTCATGAGCACCCCCAAGTTGTAGCTGATTACATCAAGGGAGAGGTAGACGCTGGCCGTTTCTCATGTCCATATACTTTGCAGGAGGTTGAGACTACATTACGAGGTCCCGTCCTAGTCTCTCCTCTCATTGTAGCGATCTCCGAGTGTGGCCCAGGGTTACCACTGAAGTTCAGAGTCTGTCACCACTTCTCCAAGGAGGTGCCAGAGCAGCCATCAGTCAACTCTTACATTAAGAAAGAACATTTCTCTACCCACTTTGACACTGCTGCTAGAGTTGCAGATATGGTAAGTCATTTCCTTCATATACCCTGTATGCCTGTTTAACTTTCCTTTAGTCTCCTAGGTTTCTGCCACCGGAAGAGTGATGTTGTTCCGCACCCTTCATCACCTCCAGCACCTTCTGAGGCTGCTATTACTCAGCCTCCCCCTCATCATTCCCTTTTACTACACTGCTGTTCAATTCCCATGCCTGTCTCTGGCAATCCCAATACTCTGCCTGATAATCCTTCCTCATTACCCCAACTGCTATCAACATCTCATTCTCCTGCTCTGCTGCAACTGTCTCCAAACCCTGCTGTATCATCTCAACCCTTCCTAGACCCTTCCCACATGGCCTCAAGACAGCCTAGAACTGAAAACTGGATAGATCCGTCTTCCCTGTGACCTCATGTTCTCACTAAGCATCGTCTCCAGGATTGGGAAACTCCATGGTCTCTGGAACATCGGGCAAAGAGGAATGAACTTTATGGAAGCAATATAGCTCGTCTAGCTGAGGCAACTGCAGGGGGCTCTGTTGTTGCAGAATCACTAGAATCTTATGCTGTGGGCCTTCTGTGATTCAACCAGTTCTGTGATTTATACAAGGTAGATGAACGAATCTGCATGCCAGCAGATGATGTCCTTATCTCAGCGTTTATTGGCCATTACCTTGGGAAGGTCTCAGGGTCCTCTCTCAACAACTGGCTCTCCGGTCTCAAGATGTGGCATGATATGAAGCATGCCCCTTGGTGTGGTGGAGAACGTTGGGTTCAAATGTGTCGTAGAAATGGTAATTGAGAAGGAGCCCACCTCAAATGCCCTCTCCAGTCTTCAGTGACATATCGCCACCTCCAGATCCTTCGGAAACATCTGGACTTCTCCAAACCCTTCCATCGAGCAGTATGGGCTGTCGCTGTCATTTCTTTCTTGGCATGTTGCCATCTCGGTGAACTCAACATTCCTTCCAGATCAAAATTTGATCCTCACCATCATGCTCCCCACTCTACTATCTTCAAACAATGGATGGAACAAGATGTTCCTTGTCTAAGCTTCCACCTCCCTTGGACCAAGTCTACTTATGAATTGGGTACTGACATGATCCTCATGGCAAGAATTTCAGAACCATATGGTATCTGTGGTGTCCAGGCTGTTGGACCCTATTACCAATTGAATACCAACATCCCTGAAGATTATTCCATGTTCAGTTACTTTGATGACCAAGGGGTGCCTCAGCATATGGTAAAATCTGACTTTCTGGATTGTTGTTTTGACATTTGGAAGAAGGAGGCAATGTATGATGTTGTGGGACATAGCTTTCATATTGGTGGAGTGGTATTCCATCTACTGGATGGCCTCCCACCTGAAATGGTAGCTAAACTTGGTGGTTGGACCTCTCTGGCTTTCCTCCTTTACTGGAGGCGTATTGATGAGATTGTCTCAAAGGCTATGGTGGAGGTTTATAAGAAGCAGGAGCTGGATAGAGTTTATGCTTCTTTAGAAGATTTTCGTGTTCACAATGGTATTTCTCGTACTATTATCCAGGAGGCTCTTGAAGGCCTTGCTAATTCATCTAATACTATCCCCCTGGCCCCCTTTACCCTACCCTACTCATACTTATTCCATGATGGTCTCTTAGTTTAAAATCCTTACCCTATTGCAAAGCTGCTGTACAATGAAACTTGTATTTCTTGTCACTCTGTATTTCTTGGTACTCTGTAATTTCTTGTCATCAAATACAAATGTTTTGATCTATTCCTCACTTGCTCGGGTTTGGGGTTGCTCGGCTGCCCTTGGGCTGCGAGTTTCGCTCAGGTTTGGGTGCATTTGGGCCCCTTTGGGTCAGCCTCTCTTTCTTCTTAGCACCCCGACGCTCAGGACTCAGTCCCAATAGGCATTTAGATGCCTTCCAGAAGGTGTACAGTGTATGGCCTCAAGAATAAATTAAGCTCTGAAAAAGCATGGCCTAGTCATCGGATAGCATATCTATCTTGTGAGCAAGTAGATATACTATTTCCAGGAAACTCGGGGTTAAATTGCCCATGGGAATATACCAAATATAGACAGAGCGAATATTTGCAACGGGTCTTTCAATTGCAGAAGTCCTTCCGACATGCGTCAAAGGCTTAGAAAGTCGTGGCTTATGATAGATTAGATCCCTCTCGTACTTCAGAGACCATTATGCGCTTCTTTCACTCAATAATTTTCTGCTCATTAATGTCAACTCTAACCGACTCTGAGCTGGAGCCAAGGGGTGACCGGAATTTGAACCTGTTATATTGGGTCAAAATTTTTTTTAAGCCATCGTTCACAAGACCAACTGACCGACATGCTGACTAAGCTACTATATATGGAAGGTCGGTCGTGCAGGTGTACCCGTCATCCTTTCTCTGCATCACCAGTGTACAGTATCATCATGTATGAGAGTGTTTTATTCACTCACCTTTCTTCTATAGCACCTATTATTCGCCCCACTTTCCCTTCAAGAAGTGTAAACTCGACTCCGTTCTTCATCAAATACACAAAGACATGGTATAGTGCCCTCACGCCTTCATCACCGCCTTTTATCAGCTTAACTATCTCTTCAGATGGTCGTTGAAGTATCCCGTTCAGCACCTGATCCCAGACCTCCCATACATCCTCTCCGTCCTCGACAGTAACCCCACCAGGTGGGTCACCATATGTGAAACAAGCAAGATCGTCGTTTGGCATGGCCTTCTCCAAATCTCCGGGAAGGCTTTCAATAAGTCTGCGGAGAGTGTCAAGGAGCGGTATCGATGTGGGCTCTAGTGTCGAGGATACTGCTGCAATGGTAGGAGGTGAAATACCAGAATTTTGTACTGGCTGTGTGTGTATAAGGGCTGGGGCTTGGACGAGGGAAGGTACAGGCTTCACCCGTGGTATTCCAGCAAACATATCAGCAATAGTACATTGCTTTCCAGTCTTCCCTCTTTTTTTCTGAGCCTCTTGACAAGCCCGTCGCCCTTGGTGTGTTTTTAGAATTGCTGAAACATCCTTCAACGCTCCAGGGTTAACCGCTGTTCCACATTCTGGGCAAACAGGCCAGCCGCTGGTGCTAGCCTTGTAGCTATGTGAGTGCAATATTTATTGATACCAGAGCTTACTACTCACCTCAGGGGCCATTGCAGCAGCACTCAGAAGGATAAGCTGGTGTTGGAGCAGGTCGTCGTGAGTCAGTAGGTATTTGATTTTTAGTTGTAATACTGCATCACAAATGTGTATCTACTTTATACTGTAACTCTGAGGTCTACAGTGCACAGACTAGTTCCAGAAGCCAGTGAAAGTGTTTTGAGGCAGTTTTGAGTGATTGGGAGTGGTACGGACCCGTGAAACTCTAGCAGAAAAAGATGATATGTTTTTTTTTAAGACCCAGACCGAGACACCGACTGACCGACCCTATGTAACAGGTTCATGGCCCGGTCACCCCTTGGCTGGAGCCAAGCTGCGGCTCAAAAACCGGCTCAGCTCGTCGGCTAGCTGGAGTCGAGCCGGACCGCTTACAACACTATACCAAGACCTAGTTCATGATGACGATCTCAGTGCGTTCCGCGATATATTCAATGACATGTCGATGTTGCATACACTGTATATTCCCAAGACAAGGAAATTGCTGTGTCTGTCTCAGTTGCTACCCCTTTCTCAGATAACGACGATTCATTTTACCAGCGCCAGGAGAGGCACTCAGGGGCAATGGATTAGTGTTGCACCGGCTTGACTCCGGCTCACTCCGGCTCCGCTATGAACGGCTTGATGAAGTCATGACCGTGGCTTGGCTTTCGAGCCATAAACAACTCGTTGACTCCGGCTTGAGCTGAATCGAGCCACCAGTTATTTATTTGAATACAGATCATACAGCAGCTACATGATTTTGTATACAGGTCTATTAAACGGCTCTAGACCTTGGGTCGTTTCCTGTATTCATCGTTTCAGGGTCTTTGTATGGGCTCTCTATTTTAGGCTACAAAGCCAGCCAGAGCCGAGGTACACAGAGCCGGCTCATTTTTGTTCGACTCAGCTTGGCTAAACATCGGCTTGGCTCTCGGCTTAGCTGGAGTCGAGTCGAGCCACGTGCAACACTACAATGGATCGAGTACCATGAAGCCTCTCGTCGTTGCTCTCGGCTTGAAAAGCTCTTCATTAGCCCATCAGGCTTCCGGTATTACGACTCTATCATTCCCGTCACGCATCCACACCTCCATACCATCGTTTTCGAACTGAAGCCAATTTTCCAAATATCTTCTGAGTCGGAGTCCCTTAGACTCTACACAGCAATGTCACAGTTTCTTCTTACTTTCAAAGCTCCGTCCCTTTCTACTCTGCACTTCATAGGCAGTAACGAGGAACCGGAAGAGCGGCTAGAGGACCGGGAGGGGAATGCGCGCGAGAACGTCACAACCAGATGGAAGGAAAGTATTCAGAAATGGCTCGAGGCCTCCAATTGTCAGCTTCGGTATCTGAAGCTGGCTGGTCCGGTCCTTCATGACCACTTACTACGACAACTTCTTGAGCACTTACCGACCCTCGAAGAGCTGACTATTAGCGGGGGTCATTGGCAATTTGGCTTGTGCGATGACCTAATCCTAGATGACCTCGCCACCAGATCCGACTCTGACTCCTCTGTACCCGTACTACATCATAAGCCTCTTTTACCCAGGTTGACCAAGCTGGCGATGGCGGTCGTGCTGGTGCCCGGTTTGGAGTATACCAGAGATAATACTGCGGATATCATTCTTAAAATGGTGCAGTCGAGGATGGAAGTCAGGGAATATGGTAATACAGGCATTCCCATAGCTACACTGCGTCACTTCAAGCTCTCTGTCCGGCTTGGAACCAGAGACAAGGCTGCTGTGGAATGGATCGAGCAATTTCGGTCGACTACAGTGCCTGCCCTTCGTGCACTAACTGGGAATGGTTTACTGTTGGAGTTGGATATAAACGATGGAGATGTAGAGGATGAGACAGATGAAGATGAGGATTATGTCCCTGAAGATGACGACTCGGAGGAATATAGTGACGAAGAAGATGGGAATCCTTGACTGAATATAGCTAGCAGTTATATGTACATCCTTATTTCTCAAGATCTCATTGTTGAATATTACTCTGTCATACTCTACTATGCATTTTCAACGTGGTTCATAACGAGAGGAGTGGTCACGAGGAGATAAATTTCTTGCAGTGACTATATATATGTAGTACTTAGAAGAAGAAACTGGTGGACCGTGGGCCACTTAAAGATATGATGACGATTCACCCAACTATTCATTATCACTAGTTCATTACCCCCACGATCCAGGTACTCGCATCACACCTATATCCAACTCCAACTTCAATCCTTCGCCAGCAAGCTCAAGCTTCCCTAGTAGTCGCTGGTGAGTAATGCGCCAATGCTTCCCTTTATTTTCTATTGTCTTCCTGGTTGACAAATATTTCCAGATCCGAGCAACGAATGCGTATGCAGCGATCCACAGTGCGATAACTGTGTAGCGCTGTGATGTTATTTACTAGTTATCCATCATTACCAATGATGTATGATTATAAGATGAAGTGGAAGAAAATGATTCCATGACCAGTTCTGATACGTGTACAAGTCGTATCGCAAAGGTTCACTCACATAAGGAGAAAAGATACACTTCTGATCAACAATTCGGTCTCGCCAATTTCTGATGGAAAGCCAGGCGAGTTTGCGCCAATTGGGCAGGTAACGAAGGTAGAGTCGGTGGATAAGATGAATGTAGGTGAGACTAAGGCGAACGACTCGTACTTGATGGTATTCCTCCTGCCCAATAACAATCGCCATACAGCTTGCATATACATCGGTCGGAAGATGAACATTCAACAGTGGGCACTGAAGCGGTATAAATGCCTGGTGGTAAGCAGAACACAGAGTGTACGAGAGGAAGAATGTGTCCCGAAGGTGACTCAGGCACATCGAGGAAGAGGGGTAGACATGATGATCAGGTGAAATCAGGCTGGAGCTGCCCGTGTAGCGGTGGGTATGAAAGAAAAGGAAAACTTGCTTTACATAATGAAAAGATGTTGAGAATGAGAGTCCCCAGATAGGGGGTTATTTCCTTATATATACTTTCTATTTCCTCAGGTACCTTAAGGCCTTATTAATTATCTCTTATGGAGCGGGGCACTTAGCTGCCGCTACTTGTGTACAGCTTACAAATCCTTACGTAATGTGGCTGTGACGCGCAAATTTGGTGAACAATGGAAAAAAAAAGTTTGTCCTGCGATTTCCGCTCGATGATATGTAAGATCTCTATCTCTACCAGCTTCCGATACATCTGCGCCATGGGTAAAGCACAAAAAGCGACCCAACAAGCTCGCGCCGCAAGAGCTCGCAATTTCACTGTGAACTCAACTTCATTGAGTTTTTCTGGGGTGCAACAAAGAGATACCTTCGCGAACACTGCGATTACTCTTTCGAAGGACTCAAGAAGAACATGCCCGATGCCTTGGCATCTGTCACTATATCGACCATCCGGAAATGGGAGCACAGGATGATCAGATGGATGGAAGCTTACCGGTCAGGCTTGGGAATCAAAGAGGCTCAGATTCGTGTGCGTGCATTCAGCTCTAAGAGGTACAAGTCGCATAGACGGGTGCCCGAGACTCTTGCTCGACAATTTGATGCATAGATACGCATATGTAATTGATTACTAATGATTACTAATATACCATAAATGGTAATGCGCAAAATCGGACCGGTTGGAAAACTTCCCGGGCCCATAGCTCAGTCAGTTTTGACTCTATCGCAAATCCGTCTTACAGATCTATCTATCTACTCAAAAGGAACGTTTCTGTAAGACCAGAAAAAAATCGGAGATTTGTACAAAAGTAGCGGCAGCTAAGTGCCCCGCTCCATACATTCTTTCCTTTACATACAAGTTGATACTGATTATATTTATTACTACAGTACCTTTCGTACATCGTTACTTACGTGTATCCTTTCTGATAGGTACTGTATTTCAGTACCAGTCGAATCCACTATCTTCGTGGACTCTTGGTACCTTTCGTACATCGTTACTTACGTGTACCCTTTCTGATAAAAGACCTTGCCTTCAAGTTGCGCTGTAGTCCGAAGTGCAACGGAATATTTGGAACTCATTGACGTTGCTAGTCAGTCAAGTATTTCTTACGTTATGAATCTGGCCATGGAATCTGGATGCGGTGGTTCTGCTGAGTATGCGTTCTCTGTCAATGAAATTAGAACTGTAGCTGACGGACTTCGTCATTTTTACAGACGCATAGTATGCTAGCTGGGTAGGCTCTAAGATGTGTCACTGTCACTGTGTCAGACCTGTCTGACATGTTTACCGCAGATTATAGTACAAACATGCAAAAAATACAGAATGTCCGTGTTCTTCCTGAGACCCAGAATATGCATACATAAGAGGGAAAGTCAACCCTGGTGAACTACTGGTATTCTGGAGGCGGCTCGTACGCGGTCCTAGACCTCATCTCCGCCATCTCTCTTCTCAAAAGCTCCACCTCATCTCTCAGCTCCCTCGTGGCCTCCTGCGTAACCACCGTATTCGATCTTGACAGTGTCGTGCGAGACGATATACTACCCTTTGTCCGTAGCATTGCACCGTCTTCGCTAGGCTCTTTTGTATCAGCAGAAAGGGTGATAGGGTGTTTACTGGGTAACGGCGGAGCTTGTGGGGTGCTGAACGTCGACTGGGAACCGGAATACGTAGAGGCCCGATTAGTCGCTCCATGACCGTCTTCCGAGTCGCCATTATGGAGTCTGAGGGATCTAGGAGGAAGACCTCGAGCTCTCGAAGAAGATTGTGAACTGGGAACACGGGGTATGTGTGCGCCCTGAGGCATGGGTGGATAGCCGTTTTGTTGGGTGTCGGACTCGGTGTTTCCAAAGGAGTGCACACTGGCAGCTCCGTTGATGAGATTGGTGTTGGAAGCATTGTTGTACTCTCCCATTACGATTTGACCAGGATTATGGTAGTCCTCAGGCAGACCGTTTCCATGCTCGGGGTCCAGACCACCAATATTAGCGCTTTTTCTCCTTCTGACACCCGGTAGTCCTCTCCTAGCTCTCCTTCGCCATAAAAAGAAGCCCAGGGCAGCGAGAGCAGCAACAGCCAGGACGGCAACAACTGCACCAACGATGGCACCTGTATGGGATGATGAGGAACTGGAACCCGAACCCGAACCCGCACTTGAGCTGGCATCCTGGATTGTTTGAGCTTGGAGACTGCGAAAAGAAGCCAGGTTGGTCACTTTGCACTCTCAGAGTACCAAAAAGCCTATGCTCACGTTAACGCCAGCAGCGAATAAAGCCCTCCAACCGCCGCACTCGCCGAACCAGCAACTGTTGTTCCATCGTTGGCATTGTACGTTGAAGGAAAGACGCCTCCGTTCTTCTCGTCTGTTGCTTTGGTATGTACTTGAGAAACGAGTACATCCCGAGTAGCAGAGTCGGTCATGGTTCCCGCGGCGAACATCGTCCAGTCTGGCATTGTGTTTAATCACCGTCGGCACGGATAGCTGGGAACGAGAAAAACGAGAAGGCTTACGACTCTTAGCGACATTATTGGCATGACTATCAAATTGCAGACCAAAGGCTGGGGCACTTGATGCTTGGTTGGCAAGAAAACTAGTTTGCTGCGTATAGACCTAGAAAACAAAAGATAGACGTTAGATGAACTGTACACCACGTCAATCAGAGAGAGTACCCACATTATTCGGCACTAACGAAGTACCCATCAACTTATCCGCGTACAGATTGTACATCAACCCAAAGGATGACGTATCGCCATAAGTGGACGTTAGATGCCCTGATGAGCCAGCAAATGATGCCCATTGTGAGATGAACGTGGAGGCTTGATCTTGATATTTCTTGGCGTCCGCGCTGTTTCCTGCGGCGTTGCTCATCTCCGCCATAGCCTTGATACCGAGTATTCCCTTCAGAGCGAGATTGGTGATGTTTGGGGATGACTGGCCGTCGCTTGTTGAGCTAGTTTTTCATAGATATTAGAGATATTTTCAAAATCAAAAAAGAAAGTAAGAAAGAAAGAGTACTCACAATCCATTTGGCGTCAATGTGCTGGGTATAAGTTGGTCGGTCCAGGCCTTGAAGAGGTTGTACTGGGCGTAAGAAAAAGGGCCCTTAGTGCGCGTGTTGAGTAGTACATAATTGTCGGCCAAAACTCACATATTTCCCAATCAACGCCCCGTCTCCACTCAGCCTAGCATGGGTATACGCCATAATTAACATCGAGCTCGAATCCTCCAAGGCCCGCGAGGTATTGGGCGAAGAGTTGCCAGTGATCGAGGGGTACGCAGGGCCTACGAAAAGAGCAAGAATAAGTAATAAGAAAATTTGAAGAAAAGAGCATCTAAATCACCCAGATCAGGCGCAGAATAGTTCGTCTGGTACAGGTTACTTCCCTCATAAGTTAAAAGAGGTTCCAATAGATAGCTCCCCCAACTCGCGTTAACATACATAATCGCTGGCCAGGCAGCATATAGCACTTCGACAGGCTGAGCCCTTTCCGAAATACCCATGTCTTTTAAGAACATCATGATGTCGCTTCCGTCATTCTCTGTAGCTGGAACCTGTATTGTTCAAAAAAAATGGAGAATGGAAAGTTAGTCAGAATCCGTAAAAGCATCAAAAGTTGTACGAGAAACACTTACAGTGACTTCCAACCCTCCAAACATTTGCCTCGTCGCCAGACTTACAATGTCGGCATATTGACTGCTTATCCCAGAGGCGGCATTGAGGATCTTTGAGTCCAACGCGATGGAACGAGCTAGGGCCGCGGAGGAGTCAGATAGGAAGGCTTGGATCTATAATTGGTGATGAATGAGTATTCTTGGCAGTTGCACATTGAGTAGGGTAAGCTCACCGCTGCATCAACAGATCCCCATCTACTTTTCCAAGCAGATGTCATACCCTGTGTTCCAGCTTCGGTTGGATAGTTGATACTGCGATCCCGTACCATTCCGACGGCCCAAACAACAGGGGAGGAGCCAGTCGACGTGATCGTCCCTAGATCCTTACAGAACGCGAAGACAGGGAAGTTGCTGTATTACCATTCCGCAATGGGGTATTCGGAAGCGTAGTAGGGTTCCAGATGATCATTTGGTCGTGAAAGGAATAGCCAGTTGTCGTGGGGTGTCAGGTCATGGTGGAAGACAGTTACAATTTGAAGGTAGCCAGGATCAATCAAGAAGTATAGCATGTCAGCGCTGGACGTCCCGCGAAAGAAAAGAAGAAGTATGGAAAGAGCTTCGGAATCATAGCGCCCGGAGTCAAATTAAGACGAAGACCCACAGAATGATACCGAAGAGAGGATCACGAGAATCAAACTGAGGTCAGACAGAAGTACTCACTCATTGATGTTTCTGAAGGCATTGTCTTGCGAGTTCGTGAGCGCTCCATTATTCAGAAACTGCGAACGGACGTCATGATGACCGCCTGTTTGGTAAGTAGCACCAGTGCCCTATGCGAAAAAATTGGTTAGCTTTCATCTGACTACGACCAGTGCGGTAGAAAATATCAGGAAGACACGAGTACAATGAGTCACTGCTATACAACATCCTCACCCTGAGGTGCCTGAGAAATATGCTTATCTACTTCCGCTTGATACACGAGATGGCAACAGGTATCAATGATACACATATTACCACCTGTAATATAATCTATGTAGCGGGACGAGGTGCACGTACGGAGAGATGATGCCCGACGGCCGGAAGGGAAACGAAGAGAGACACTTGACTGGACTGAAGACTCACCGACAAGGCCGCATGGTAAAGTACGACGTCCTCTGCCATCCCATTCTGCGTGACCATACTTTGTAGTTGTTGCTTCTGGGCAGCGTGATAGACAGCGTTTCCTGAAGTTGTAGTAGTCCATTTAATGGGAGACGCGTCATCCGATGAAGTCCATTCTTCAAATACAACTTTGATCAGCACGATGTATCAGGGAATGAGGCAAGCTAAAGACGCACCACCACTGAGATCCTGGTATAGCTGTACCGAGTGCGCCTTGCCGTCCTTACTTTGCACATCCACGTAAACGTATACAAACTCCAGACTCTGCAATACCGGATCCTGGGGCTCAACGGGACTCAGAAAAGTCACGTTAAGGGAAATGAGGCCGCCGACGTCGTGGGTCATCACTGTCCTCGTAGGAGTTACTTCCACTGCTTGAAGAGACGTAACGTTGGCCGGTTTATTTGACGGAATCGTCAGTCCACCGCCTTGAAATGTCAGTCCTAGCCATTCGAAGAGTTGTCCATCCACGCGTAAAAGACCAGCCCAGCCAAGAGTCTGAGATAAGAGGATTAGCGTCAGTGTCAGGTCAGCGACGCAATGGTGTTTGAGGTATGTACCCTATTCTGTGTCCAATGGGTTGGCCATACCGCCGGTGCAGTTGAATCCGCCAACCACGCACTAAGATAGGGAGAGCGCACAGCAAGAGGTAAAGATGCTGGTCGAATGTTCTGGGCAGACACCAAGGAAAGGAGGGATGAAAGGAATGAGAATAGGCAAAAGAGACCGAGTTTTCGAAAGGACATGCTGGGAACTTGAAAGCTTGGTAGTAGCTGGAAAACTACTACTAGCTGAACAGAGGAAGTGGAAGAAAGAAAAATAAAGGAAAGGAAAGGAATGAAAGTTGACAATTCACCTCTTTTCAGTAGTTAAGTGAACATGTTGCGTAGATCTGCCGGCTAAAGCTGCGAATTTTGACTTGATGCTGATCAACTTCTTTGACGTGCATCAAGCGCCCACCAAAGACTCGCAGTCATAAGGTCTTAAGTTTGAGATCTTGAGACTCCTCAAGGTTTACAGAGATGACAGCGCTGTCTTCGTCTTTATTGACCCAAAGAAAGAAGAATACTCAAAAAACTACATACATTGTTCAAGGGGTCCGGACGGGAAATCCCGTACCGGTTGGTAGGTTCTCTGGAGGAGGCGAATTTTTTTTTTGACCCCCGAAATGCGCTTAGAAAATTTTTCGCTCACTGTTGGCAGTAATACATGTTGTTCACAATGCATCTAGGTCTGATAATACTGCTTTGACCACGTTGCAGTCAATTTTTCGTTGAAGGTTCCGCAAAGCTTCTGACTAGCACAGCAGTTCAAATAATTTATGTAATCATAAGTCACATGCTATTGCTATATTAAGCAGTAACCTACTATATAAGGAAGTAAGTAGGTAGTTCCTTGATGGGCGCAAATTTTTTTTCGACCCCGGTATATTTAATTCTTTTTGGACCCCCTTGCATTGTTCTTTTCCGAGTCACACAGTGAAACGCCAGCCTCACAGCCTCACTAAAATATATTCCATCGTACATATGTGTCCGGGTGTCCGGATAGGTCCCATTAACTTGCGAGGCGCCTGGAAAGGGGAGGGCAAGGGGTGCCCGGGAACTGGATGGTTGAGGAGAAGGAGAAGAGATGACGCAGTTGTTCCCACGTTGTACGTGATCCACAACGCGTGCGTATTTAGCCACATTGAGTCTTTCGTCGACGTTTAACTTGATCGCCTCAGATCTCTTGACGCGCTCTCGGTCAATCTGCTTTTACTTCGGAATTATCGCTGCATTTTCGCCGGCCTGCTTATACCTGGTGACTTCCTATATCAAGTATTCCTTTTCCTTGGCAAATTGGATTGATAGGGAGCTAGAGATGATGTCCATGTGCTTGTCTGTGCTCGTGTTGGATGTTGGTAGGATGCAGGTGATTTCTAGTTTACCTTCTGCTTTATGTTCCTGAAAACAATATCGCTTAGGTGCTGAAAGCCTAATGAAACCTACTTTTATCTATTCAGAGCACTTTTCGAACATACGCCGAATTTCAGCCCTTGGAGGTTGCGCAGGCCCGTGAGTGGCAGATGAGCGGACCGGAGGGAAACCTCCTCTTTTCACTTAAGACGTTATAGTGGTCTCACCGAGCACATATAAAGTCATGAAAGTCCATCTCGACTCCTCGAACAAAGACTTCCCATACTTCTAGGTTGAAAATGTTCGTCTCCATCTCCCTCGCTCTCGCTCTCGCTGCCCTCGTTGCTGCTAATCCGGCTCCGACGTGAGTTGTATAGCAATGCTACCACAAGTTTCCATTCTGCTTCACTCACTCATTTTTTCTTTCTTTCTTTCCTCTATCATACTCATCGGCATTTTCATACTTGGTGCCGATAGCATACAAAAACGCACAGCAACCAATGTCTGGCCCAAGGCACCCACTACTTCATCATTGAGCAAAGCCATGACCATTGCTGCTGGTCAGACTTTCACTCCATCACAGGCATACACGCGTTACGATCGTGGGTCTGGCGCTTGCAACGGCCAGACCGAAGGTGGCGATTCGGATGCAGTGTTCTTATTGGAGGAAGGCGCTACCCTCAGTCGAGTGATTATTGGGGCCAATCAGGCGGAAGGTGTTCATTGTCTTGGTGGGTTTTCTGTCCTCCTTTCAATTTCCTTGCCTCCTCGAAGAATCCGAATCTTGTCCGAAGGTTGATACGATCATTATGCAGGTTCCTGTACTTTGGACCATGTTTACTTCGAGGTGTGTTTGTTCGCGGTACTGAGTGAGATGATATTGATCGTCGAGTTAGGATGTCTGCGAGGATGCCATCACTATTAAGCAAACCAGTGGTACCTCTCGGATTAACTACGGTGGCGTGGGTTTTGTCTACAGCTTATCATGCGTTGATTTTGACGGGTCTGACTGTATTCCGTTTGGTTTAGGCCAAGAATGCTGATGACAAGAGTAAGGCTGCTCTTTTTGAAGTTGTTGTACTAATGTATGACTCAACGTCCATGCTGCAGTCGTTCAACACAATGGCGGTGGAACTGTAAGCATTTCCCCACGTTCTCCAATTTTCAGCTCATCTGAGCGTTTTGCACTAGGTTATCATCAACTCGGTAAGCCAGATTCTCGACTCGAAGCGTCTCCGATGATCTAGGTTATTCACGATCCCTTGCTTCGGTTTTCAATGGCAGTTCTACGCTGAGAACTTTGGCAAGCTGTACCGCAGCGTAAGTTTCTTTCAACGAATGCTCTTCAAGTCGGATGCAAACTCACCACTTCAAATCATAAATCCTACTACTACATGCCACAGTGTGGAAACTGTGGGACTCAATACGCAAGACACGTCGAAATCAACGATGTTTGGGCTGTAGACGGTATGCAAGCATCTTCGATCTCGCTCTGATCTTTTCTGAAAATAATGATGGCACCTTCCTTTTCATGCAGGTAAAACTTTGGTCGGAATCAACACGTATGTATCGTCTTTGTTCAACGTTATTCAGAGTTTTAACACGACTCGGACGCTGGATACATCCAAAATAGTAATTACGGAGAGTGAGTGCTTTATTACTTCCCTACCTCGATGCGACGCTGGCGCTGATCGATTTCCGCTTGTCTATCATCTATGTAACAGTACTGCCAAGATCCGCACTACCAGGGCACAGAGCGTCAGCTCCATCTGCGACAAGTGAGTATCAGTGTCCGATCATATCCATTTGACCCTACTGTGTTATTTGTGTCTATAATTAGTTGACTGACTCCTCATTGCTCGTCGCATATTCAGATTCACCGGAAACAGCAACGGAGCTGAGCCGCCTAAGACAGGTAGTGGACCTGATAGTCAGGTAAGATCAGTTCCTTCTGAGTTCTCGGTGCTATGTGTTGTGAGACCAAAGTTGATGCGTTCTTTTGAAAGTTCTGTCTCTACTCCAGCAGTGATATCACTTCTTAAGCCACGGGAGGGATTTGGGTTCAAACTGTTCAAGAATTACGTACTTCCTTTTTTCCTTCTTCTGTCGATTTCAAAGGAAATTGTAATCAATATGCATTCAACAATTTTTAACGGATGACGTCTCGAGGCGGTTAACATTTATGCACTGCTGTGTGTATGTATAGGCATCAATTGCAAGTGTAAGAAAATCAGGGAGCGCATCAATACCCTCCTGGACCGGGACTGGCAGAGGCAACTTCCTAACGAGGCTAGAGTGGCCTCGGAAGCGTTTTCTATCCCGACGGTATCTAATGACAGTGTCAGTAACTACTTGACAATGACAGGACACGCTCAAGCCTATAAATATAATTTCGGAGGTCTTTCTAGTTACCGACACGGCAACGTCATTCGTCTCCGTGACCCGTCGGGTGCTACCTGTTCCTGCTCTCCTACTCTCATGTGTGGTACCACTTCATGGTATGCATCCTTATGCATCGTGTATGGGGTAAATTCCTCTTGTCAATTGACAATCATACTCTATCCTACTAACCGTCACTAGGGCTTGCATCAAATATCAGTGATATGGATCTGCTGTTCCTCGTTTCGGGTGTAGTATTAGGCAAATATTTAGACGGTTCCAAGTATTAGTAAGTGGAGACTAGTCGACTATGAGAGAGGACTACTTACCATGGACCGTTCCTGAAGACTTGAAACATTTCTAGGTTCTCTATCCCAAGCTGTGCGGTATTCGTTTCGAGCACAAAGTCACTACAGTGATCCAGTGTCCTTAGCGCTTGGTCTATTTCCAAATCAATGAACTGTCAATGAAAATGATCGCTAGCAGTGCAAGGACTCCAACATCACATCAATCCGCCAACAGATTGTCATTGGGTTGCCCACGCCCTTCGTTCTGGTTCTCGACTCCCACCTTCTCCCTCCGCGATGCGGCCCTCAATACCCTTTTTCACCTCTTCTCTCAATCCTCTCTCGGTTTTTTACATCCTTTTCGTTTTCCTGTTTTTGTCCTCGCCGGTCGAATCACAAATTGGTTCCAGTCAAGGCTTCTTCCCGGCAAGCTACCCTCTTGCTGTTCGCTCCCCCTACGTCAATACATGGCAAAGTACCCCAGACCAGACAACCTCGTTGACAAAAAACTGGCCGATCCATTGGAGTGGTCCAGTGAGTGCTTTGAATAGACTTGCGTTTGTTTTGCTAATGAGCGACAATTTGATGGCAGATTAATGGTTGGTCTGGGTTTGTGCGTATAGATGGTGTCACTTGGGAATGGTTGGGTGCTGCGAACATAGGCAATGTAACGACGATCCAGAACACATATGTCACCCCAACACGGACAGTGTTTGAGCTTCTAGCTGGGCCTATGGTGTTAAATATCACTTTTTTCAGTCCGATTGAGGTGCGTTTTCGTTTCTTAGAGCCTGACTTAATAAATCACTGACCATGCCGCAGACACAAGACTTGACCAAACAGTCCTTACCGTTTACCTATCTTTCGTTTGAGTGTCAGTCAAGAGATGGTGCACAGCATGAAGTCGAGGTTTATTCGGATATAAGCGCCGGTGCGTCATGGCCTTGTCAATCCTCTTCGTATTTGTCTCAAAATCGTTTGGCCGTAGAGTGGATATCGGGGAATCGTGGCAATGAAGCACAATGGAGTACCTCCACTACCCCATCATCAGTTATACACGGTGCAAGTAGGCAGTCTCCGCAATCAATGACAGAAATCAGCAACCAAGCCGAGGATGGGACGGTCTACTATGCAATGCAGAAAGTGAGTGGTGGGCAATGTCGATGTGTACGGCGGACCTCATTCTCGCTTTCCAGGTTAATGGTATGACCTACCAGTCAGGTCAAGACACAGACGTGCGAGGTCAATTTCGGGACCACACGGATCTACTCAACACGGGTGATACCAATTTCAGGCCAATCAACCAGTAAGTCAGTCATGCATTTGCTTTCATTTCTCGCAGTCTTACCTGATTCCTCCCTACAGAAATTTCGTCGTGTTTGGAATCGCAGTCAGCCTCGGTTCGATCACTTCAACCTCTCGTCCGGTCGTATGGGGCCTAGGCCTTGTCCGTGATAACGTGACCAACTATCCCACTGCCTCTGGCGATTCTGTGAACCGACGACCCTACTTCTTCTCTGATCCTCAATTCTCGAGTGGAAATATTCAAGATGTCATCGACTCCTTTTTACTGGACTACAGTAATGCTGTCAGCCGCGCAGACGCTCTGGATGCTAAAATACGGAATGATGCCACGGCCTTGTCTCCAAATGACAGTGGACAGTACTATAACCTGGTTGCAATGGCAGCGAGGCAGGCTATGGCTGGGACGGAAATCACCTTCGCCAGTGACCAAGACGGTGGGACCAATGGGACCGATGTCAAGTCGTTCATGAGGAATACGGGTGTTGACACGTGAGTAACCTCACTAATTTTGTCTCTTGTGGTGACCATCACCATGATACATCTCATCATCATCATCATCATCTCCATACCCTAGACCATGTTTGTGCTATCTTCTCTCCCCATTGCTTCCCGTTAAGAATCTTCACTAACTAATATTTTTTCCCGTACTACTAGTTCCGCTAACAACGTCCCTACGCTCTATTCGTCGTTTCCAGCATATCTATACCTAAACGCAAGTTGGGGAGGCTACCTACTCGACGCATTATTGCAATATCAGAACAGCTCAGCGTACACTAATCAGTATGCTGCGCCTGATTTGGGGTCGGCTTATCCACAGGCTGCCGGAGACAGGAGTGATACCAGTCAGTTTTCGGTGGAGGGTGAGTTATTTTACCTGTGGTAGAGATGCATGAGAACTCAGGCTTACGATCACATCTGTAGATACCGCCAGTATGCTGATTATGGTATTGGCACAAGCGAGAGTGACTGGGGATGGTACTCTAATCGCTAAATACGTGAGTTTTCGTTTTGTGGGACATGTATAGGATAGTCTGACTCGTCTGGTATGCTTTCGTACAGTACTCCCTTCTGAAGACTTGGGCAGACTATCTGGTCAAGAATGCTTTGCACCCGCAGAACCAGTGCGTGACGCTTTTCGTGAAGTTTGTATTGTTGAAAGGCTGACCGACCACCAACACAGAGTTATTTCGGACAACCTTAGTGCAACCGTTTCCGACTCCACGAAGCTGGCTATGAAGGGCATCATCGGTATTGGAGCCATGTCTCAGATAAGTCGGGCTTTTGGCAAGAACGATGATGCACAGGCCTATTCCGTACGTCTTTTATCTGAGTCTCATCCTGACCCGACCTCATCGTTCATGGATCGTGAATTTGGCCAATACTGATATATCCACAGGTCAATGCATCAACCTTTGCTCTTCAGTGGAAATCGCTCGCTCTCGGGGATAGCAAGATTATGGCTCGCTATGGAGACTCATCCTCGAGTGCTCTCATGTATGATCTGTATGCGGACTCACTGTTGCAGACTGGATTATTTGACTCGGATGTGAGTAGACGGTTTTTGCTCCTTCCCTTCCTTCATTTGCCTTCGTGGCCTTTTTTCGCTCTGTCATCCTCGGGAGAAAAGGAACGCGGGCGTAGGGCGCTGTTTCATCTGTCGATGTCTATCATGGCCTATCACCGCCGTGGGTTCTTCTCCCAGCCATTCTTCCGTTGTTCGTGACCCCATCGAGTAGCCCGCCGGGAGCAGTCGTCGCAACGGTGGCCTGCCAATTTTCCATACCCGAGCACCTAATATTCTCCTTTTATCGTACATGAACATTCTTGCTCGTCATCTTGCTCTTCTTCGCCGTATTCTTTCTTCTGCTTGTACTGATAACATTCTCGTGGTAGGTCTTCAGTGCTCAGAATGCATTCGTCAAAGGTGCCAGCGGAAGTGGAGGAACTTTCGGAATCCCTTTTGACTCTTCCTCGGGTACTTTAACCAAAAGCACTCAGTTAATGTTCCTGGCGGCAGCACTGACCAAGACGGACAACTCTACCAGGAACCAGCTCATTAGCTCTGTCTTTGCCAGGTATGAAGCAGTTGCATTGATTCGCAATCATCCGTTGACAGTCCTTTTACTAGGGCCACGTTTAACGGTACCGGTGGCGGTGGAAATTTCCCTGTTACCTACGATACGCAGAATGGCAAGATGAGTGACCCCAGCATATCGGCGGGGCAGGCTAGCCCAGCTCAAGGAGCCATGTTCTCGCTGCTGGCGTTGACGTTACCGAACCAGGCGATCTCTGTACCTGATCTCTCGTCAACTTCCTCTTCCAAAAAGGTCAACGCGGGTACTATCGCAGGAGCAGTAGTTGGTGGGCTCGCTGGAGTAACCATCCTAATTGCAGCCCTCGTATTTTTCCTGAGGCGGAGGAGAAGGGACGTACAGCAGCAGAGGATGTTGGTAGAGCCAAGACTTAGTCAGAGGTTCAGCATGGCGCAGAATCAGCAGCAGCCACCTACAATCACTCCATTCATGGTCGGTGGACCGGGTCACAGTCAAGGGGATAGTAGCTCCTACGACCCTTACCAGAATAGCCAAAGTGGGAGTCTGGGACTCAATAGTGGATCAAGGGTTTTAGCACCAGGCGCGACTCCAGAGGAGTTGTCGCCGCCCGTACAAGGTGGATTTGGTAGGAGGTGCAGCTGATTATGGGAGCAGAGAGAACCTTGGTGGAGGAGGATCATCATCTTCGGAAAAAAGACCCTTTGCTCCTATAAGAGGAGCCAACTGGGGTCAAGTGGTGCAGAATAACCAGTCTTCCAACCTTTCGGAGAGGTCAGGTCCTGGGTCACCGACGTTTAGCCAGTCGGCGAGCAGCGCACCGAGTTCGAGATACCAGCAGAGTCAACGGTCGGATGCGACAACGCAGTTGAGGAATGAGGTGGATGGTTTACGAAGGGAGATGGAGCAGCTCAGAGCACAGGCGAGGGAGTACGAGCCTCCACCGTCATACACCTGAGCTCTGTGCGTTTTCATTATTATGTATCTACCGCCGTTCTTTGTGCATTGTAACATTATTTCACCTTACACTCGTTACTCGCGTTCTCGCTGTATCATCACTCATGGACATTCTTCATTTGGGCAGCAGAATAGAGACTACTCTATTTATCGATAGAAATTATGAACTAATAGCATGGTTATTTTTTGGCGTCTTGTGTTGCAAGTACGTCCGTTGCAGGGATAAATCTCTGGCGATCTACAGTTAACTTATTCTCCGGCCATCATTGACGGGAGGTTTTGAGCTCGGCCCTTTCATTCTCTTTCACAAATCCTTTTCTGCTATCCAGTTTTGCACTAACTCCAGAGCCTCAACTGGTCTATCATAAGGTACCTTTATTGCATACCAATGAGTTAACCATGATATCTCAGACTAAATGAGTAGTATAAGCTCACCATATGACCCGCATCCTCAACCACCAAAAACGTCAAGCCGCTCGCATTCTTCAATCGCCCTGCCTTTTGCCCGTTGATCATCCAATTTTCCATGTCTTTCCCCACGAATTCCTGCCTTCCCGACCACTCCATCTTATGGACCCAACGGGACTGACCGATCCAGTTGCAAAGCCAGTCATGTTCCCCCACATAGACCAGGACACGTATTCCTCGTTCCAGAAGCGCAGCGACATGGAAAGTACTAGGATGGGACGCATCTTGAGTTTGAAAGAACGCTGAGGTAATGTCGTCGTTGCAGAAGGAGAAGTTTGATGCGGCAGGATCGACTCCAAGAATAGACTGGACAGAGGGTTTGGTCAGAAATTTTGTTATGAGTCTGGATGTATGAGGTTATGAAGACGTCGTCAGCTCAGTGGACTGGGTTGGGCTGTCAAAGAGAACCCACCTTGTTTCAGGATAGCAATTATCTTCAATCCCTTCGCATATCTTCGTCATATCCCATGCATTCAGGCCTATATTTTACGATCAGATTCCTTCTCCTGATAGAGAAAACAAGAAAACTTCACAAACCTGTCGAATTAAAAGGCAACCCAATATTATCTGCACAAAACTTCACCGCAGCTGCGCATCCTATAGGAATCGAAAACTTCTATACACGAATCATGTAGCCATTTTTCGCATCGAGGGACGGCAGCCTTCATTGCGACACAGGTCTTGATATCTAAGACGGGCGGCACTGATGCTGGCGTGCAAGTCATATCGTAGTAAGAAGGTAGCATGGTAAGCCAGTCCGTTAGGCCGTCGCCTAAAAGCAGCGAGTTCATTACCTGAGTCACGCAGAAAATTCAAAAGAAAAGGGCAGGAGGTATTCACCCATCATGATAGAAACGAGATTGATTTTCTCCAGCTCAGTTCTTGCTGAGTTTTGGTCCAGAATGGTGGATGCCATTACGGGGATGAGACGACCCTGGATGATGGATGGAAAGTTAGCAGGCATACTTGTGGAGCAAGACTGGAAAGAAGGCAACGTACTGCATAACTCTCCCCAGTGAGATGTAGTCGACGTCCTCTAAACTCCGTGGCATGGGCGAAAAAGATCGCCAGGAAAGCATACAAGTCTTTGGCTGCCTCCTCTGCTGTGTTTACTGTAGATTGACCTTCTGCATCGACATTTAGACGGAGCACAAAGCAGAAACAGAACATCAACTACCAGAGTAGGAAAACCCGGTCCCTACGGGCTGGTCCAGGAAGAAAATGTTGGCATTTGTGTTCCAAGATAAAGGATTGAATTCCGTTGTAGTATCAGTGCCGTTTGAGATAATCTTGCAAGGTCCTGGATTACGCATAGAGAACATTTTGATTAATAAGGAATATACAGGCCATGTAATCACAAAGCTCGTACCATTCTCAAAAAACAACCCCAACGTGGACGAACATCCAGGACCACCATTCATCCAAACAACGATATCATCCTTTTCCGGTGAGTTCCTGCTTTCAAAGAAGTAGAAGAAGAGGTGACGGACGGGGTTAATGTCGATGTAGCCGGTATATGTACTGAGTAAGTCGAGGTCTAGGTTAGATACTAGGAATGAAGACGTGCATTTCTCAAGGGACGTACTTCACAGTGTCATCACAAAACCTTGTCTTTTTAATGCGTACGCCGTGTCTTGGGACATTCGGATGGCTAAGTACCGTGTATTTGTCCTCGTTGAGGAAAGAGAGGGATTCTAGCGGCGTGAAAGGCGCGTCTGAGTCGAAATGGGGTGCAGTGGAGTCATAGACAAGACTTGGCAAGGCTTCTTGGGAATACAAGTTGGGCTCGTAAACACTTTCGGAGATTACCAGTAAAGGTAATGAGAATATCAGCCACAGCAGGACCCTAGTCGAGGATATCGCGTTTGAGTCATAGAACATGGAAGTAGAGAAAGAATAGCGACTCGTGATGGATATCACTTGGATACCCAAACTTGAAGAATCCTTGATATCCCACGCGTCTACATGGCAGTTTAGAGGTACTACTTAGCTATGGACTACTTCTACCTACGAGATGACGACACTAGTCTTTGGTTCAACAAACCATACAAGGACCTCTTCACCACAGCTATGGCTTTCTCATAACATCTACGTTCCAAATCGACCAGTTCCGAATCCACTCTCTGTATCCTCTCCGGAGATTCTTGCAGCTGTTTCAGATCCTTGGCTCTCATCTGCGCCCATCCAATGAAAAAGACATGCTGGTCATCATCAAAGTCAAACTCCTTCTTTAATATCTCTAAAACCTCTTCATCATCCGACAAACCAATTATCCTCCGTAACATATTCTTCACCTTCTGCTCACGCAGAACCATAGCTTCGTGGTGCTTCTTTGCCTCCTTGCGCATAAATCGAGCCCAAGCACGATCTGAAATTTCCCGGATGAGCTTCTCTATCTGATCCCGGGGAACGTCAGACTCGTACTCTGTCGGTTCTGGACATGCGACGACGAGACGACGAACGATGAACGGACAAACTCCTCAAAGGTGTAACTTCTGGAGTGAGGGAAATAGTCCTAGCTGAAGAGATTGCAGCATACCACTGCTTTGATCTCCCAGATGAAAGTCTGCCGCTGGATATGCCATGATATCATCCATCAGTTCAAGATCCTCTTCCAAATCCGCATCGAAATTGAAACGAATTTCCAACTGGGTGATTTGAGGAGGAAAGTCGGCGAAATTGTTCTTGGTGAACAGTTCCGTCATCCTGCAATTGTTCATTTCGATGGATATGCGGCGGAGGCAAGGGAGGTAAGCGTGTGAGCTGAGTGGAATTCCGTCGATGAAGGGGTAGCTGCGAGAGGGAGTGGGAGTGCAGAGTGTTCGAAGGATGAAGTTGATGGTTGCATGGGTAGGATAGAATGGTCGTCCGGGCGTATAGATGTCCTGGATTAGGTTTCGTCGTTCACCGTCACATTGAAAGGTGATGGAACGACAGAAACGTTCGTGAGCTAATGGATAGAAGTGATCATAGACCCAGGAGCGTCCGGAGAGAATGTCCAGGAATCTAGCGCAGTAGCTAGTGCTGGGAATGTGGACGTCACGGCTTGAGAAGCGTAGGTAAAGGCCTAGCCAGGTGCTGTTAACCTGGAAAGAAGTTTGCATAAATGTCATGCGATCATGCGTGGATAATGGCGACACCCAAAGCTGCTCCATTACTTTCTCGATGATTTCAACGGGAATGGCAAGAGATACTGAAGAGTCGGAAGACATGGCAGCGAAAGGGTGAAGAATGATATACAACGTGAATGATGTTCCGCCTTTATACTCTTCTTTACACTCCCATCTCGCAAGTACCTTTGAGACAGCTCCTATACTTCCGTCAGGAGGAGAAAATTTAAAGGGGTGTGGCTTACCTTCAACCACAGTTGAGCAGTTGTGACGAGAAGTAGTAATCTGGCATACGACGACGGCAGTGATTATAAGCGTATGTTTGGTTGTTTTCTGTGACTATACCCCTTAACACAACCCAGATAAAGACGCTGCACACTTACCGCGATAATTACTATGTCTGTCAGTCTCCAGTAAGGTCGCCTCTAGTCAGAGCATTGCCTCACTCAGGCTGCCTCTCGACTGCCTTTGAAGTTGGACGTGTAGGTCTAAGAGTGACGTGGATTGAAGTACAGATCTCAGACGTGCGTTTTTGAACGAGAGACGTCATCTCGAGGTAAATTGTCTAGCCCTGCTTGCAGCTTCACGATAGCGAGGGCATGTGCATGAAAAAAAATCGAAAATTTGTGGTCGTCGTCAAGACGAAAAGGGCCTTGTTTGGATTCTCACGCCCTATCCACTTCAGAATCAACACCTTCCATCATATCCTCTAGGTGAAAATCCTACGGCCTACGGATTTGCTACACACGCTATCCTTGTCGTATTCTAGACTCGAAACATGACGAACAGTGATGGTTAAGCAGCACGGTCGACCAAAGTTCATTCGGAGCTTGAAAATTGTGACGTGGCCCCGGGGTTTGTACCACTCTTCCTGGTACTGGTACATTACTGGCCTCGGAGCCGTTAGCCCTCATCCCACAATTCTCTACGTTCTGAACATGCCTATTTATAGGTGAAGACCTTAAGAACGGTTTCTGCTCTACCCTACCGCTAGTAGCGAACTTGGATGACCGTGCTGTTGCGGTTACTCACGTTGAACCACGCTGAGGCTCGAATTAGTGGAACCTGCTGCCACTCTCTCTCATCTTAACCACCTGTAATAGCCAATTCCATTTCACTGGCACTCCGGAGGAAGTTCAAACACGACTACCTATCACCAACTCTGGTTCGGAAAACCGGAATCTCTCCTACGTTGGACTCATACTTCGTGAGTGTTTTCGCATGTGTTACTATTTTTGCCTTCATGGAACTGCTCACAAAGCTCGTATGTCACCAAAATAGTTTGCTGATTGTGACGAGTTGCCACACTGTGGAGCATCGGTGATAGGAAAGGCTTTGGTACTGCTGCTTAGAATCATTCCTTATATAGTAAGTGCTGCTTTCTCATAAAATCGAAAAGCTCGGAGTGGTGCAACAGACGGAGATACTAGGACACTCAGACCGTCCCTCATGAAAAACAACTTTTAAACGCAAATACAGTGGTATACGTACCTTTGAACAAGAATAGCGCTGGAAGTTTACTGGTTCTCATTCGTGTGAAAAGAACCGCAATGCAACTATCGACAGAGTGATGGGCCTAGGACCTGATCTTCATGCTACGCTGCTTGGAACCGTGAGACGTCCAAAAAAGTTTTCAACGATCTTCAAGTTGCTTTCCAGTGTTGTTCAAGCAATGTATTTTTGATCTCGGCGCACGATTTCGACATTAGGCTATCTCTCTCACCCGGACTCGGTGTCAAGAGGTGAGTTGCCGTCGCTGTCGTGGTTGCAGTTGGCCTCTGAATTTTACCAATGCTTTGGTCCCAGCGGCAGTTTCAAAAATACTCTTCCCAACCCTCGAAAAACGTATAAAAGTCAGAGGTTGTGGCCAGGTAAAAGTCGAGCAAGCAAGTTTGTTCTACAGCTTCTTCCTCTCCTCGGTCTAGATATCCTCCACGATGTTCTCCAAGCGGCTCTCTAGTATTGTCTTCACACTCGGTGCCATTCGTGCTGCACACGGTACGTATAACGATCGTCGTCCCGTCTTCATTACCATCGTCGCATATCACTTACGACCTCTGCTTGTACAGGTGCTCTTACCAGACGAGTTGCTTGCGCTGACGGAGTTCACACCGCCTCCAATGAGGCCTGCTGTGCACTGTTCCCCATTGTGGACCTACTAGAATCCGACTTCTTTGATGGCGGCGAATGCGGTGAAGAGGTTCATGAGTCTCTGCGTTTGACTTTCCATGATGCTATCGGCTTTTCTCCCACCAAGGGGTATGTTCCATGAATTTTTAATTCGATACTTTGACGCGTACGCTCATTCTAATTTCTACGTCCTTTACAGTGGAGGAGGAGCCGATGGATCCATCATTGTCTTTGAAGACACCGAGGTCAACTTCCACGCAAACCGTGAGCATCTCTAATGGATGGACTTTGTGGTTCAAATACTCACACTCTCTCTTCCATAGTCGGTATTGACGAAATAGTCGACGCTCAAAAGAGCTTCATGGCGAATAACAACATTACTATAACTCCTGGTGATTTGTAGGTCGACTTTTTAACATGTTGATCATTTGTCTGAATGTTCTTTAGCATCCAATTAGCGGGTGCCGTCGGTGTATCGAATTGTCCTGGAGCTCCACGTCTCAATTTCCTCATGGGTCGCCCATTGCCAGTGGCAGCGTCTCCCGACCTTCTGGTTCCTGAGCCTTTCGGTGACTTATCGATGTCTAATCAGACGCCGCCCAAGTGACTCATTCGCTCCTCCTAGATACTGTTGACAGCATCCTGGCTCGTTTCTCTGACGCTGGCTTCGACGCTGCGGAAGTCGTTGCTCTCCTCGCTTCGTAAGCACTCTCTCAACTTTCATGCCGGTGAGATATCACTCACCTACATACATGTCGAATGATCAGCCACACCATCGCAGCAGCTGACCATGTGGACCCAACGATCCCTGGAACACCGTTTGACTCTACTCCGTTCATGTGAGCACATCTCCCAGATTGGCCCGAATTACTTAAGGTCCACTCATATACACGACCCACAGCTTCGACTCTCAATTCTTCATCGAGACTCAGCTTCGAGGTACTTTGTTCCCTGGGTGAGTTTGATACATATTTATCAATAAAGTCTGAATAATTTCACTGACATGATATTGCGATTATAGAAATGGTCCAAACCAGGGTGAAGTCGAGTCTCCCCTCGGGGGAGAAATTCGTCTCCAGTCTGACTCTGAGGTGAATTACATGCCCGCAAACCTGGATGATAATTAGAATCTCATCATTCTATACTTCCTTTCCAGCTCGCCCGCGACTCCAGAACCGCGTGTGAATGGCAATCCATGGTCGGAAACCAGGCCAAGATGCAGTCCTCTTTCCAGGCAGCAATGCTTAAGCTGTCCGTTCTTGGTCACAATGTGAACAACTTGATCGACTGTTCAGAGGTCATCCCCGTTCCCAGGCCCGTCGTCGGCACTCCTCATCTTCCTGCTGGACAAGTCCAGAGCGACATCGAACAGGCTGTGAGTAAACATACTTACTATTCTTGAATACTTCACACTCTTCCCGACGTCTTGGATATCCATCATCTATGATTCTATCTCGGTTCCATGGATTCTGACTGATTTCCGATTGCTTCCTCGTTCATTTACAGTGCGCGACTTCTGCCTTCCCAACTTTGATGGCTGACCCAGGACCTGCTACTTCCGTCGCTCCCGTGTAAGTTATTTTTGATTTGTTCTTCCTTTGGATCGTGCTCACCATTCAACGCTTGCCAGGCCACCTTCTTAGAGAAGCTATACCAACAAATCTCCTTCTCCTACTTTTACTCCTTATCTTGGTCCCTCGTTCATCTGTTGTCCTGAAAGCTTGTAAACCCGTATATACGTTGAATTTTATGGGGTTGTTGCCGTGTTCAATTGATGTGAACTTGAGCTCAAGGCGTTAGACTTCTTCAGCTTCCCAGTCTCCTGGAGACTTGCAGATACTCACACGACACGAAGTACTTAGTGTTTCGCTCCGGTGACCGTAATTCCTTACATTGAGTTCAGCGCTTCCGAGCGACTCGAGCAACCGGTGTGAGACTGCAAAGAACACGAACCAATGAAATCTTGCGGGTTTGATAGATACCACCTTCAGGAACCGAGCCTTTCGAATTCATTCCCAAGCAATACAAACACAGAATCAGTATTCGTGCTTTGAAGTCTTCTCTTCCACAAGTTCCAGGTTTCTCACTATACGTATCCGCTTTAGTGGATCGTCATGTTGTCTGAGCTGTTCACCAAGGTAACTTTTGGAGGTTCGGGTTTCCTTTCGATACTAGTCCGCTTCTGTGGCAGAGTGTACGATGAAGTATTGGCTAAGTCGACTTGTTTTGATTCCCGAGACGGTGGAGGTTCTGCTTCATCGATTGGCTCGGTGATATGACGGTTGTAGCTGTGGCTGTGCTAAGCTTTCCTCTTCCTTAAGTATTTCCGTTTCAACGCTCAGAAAAACCTTCTTCAAAGCCCCACTCATCTATGGCAAATACCTAAGTAGAATGCGCCACTACGTCTATGCAAGCCGCTAAAACTTCGTTAATTTGGGGGAACTGCAAGACGTCTTGAAGTACGCGAAGGCTCAACGAAGGCTTCCCTTTCTCGCTGTTCAAACTCGCATCTAGTGCGGAGACTAGCTATAGCGCAAAACCGTGGACTCCAAATGGACTCGTCCGTGTTTTCGGAATGTGATGTCCGATTCCTGGCTAAGCAGTCAGTCCCCAGGCCAGTCAATGCGTGGATGATGCGTACCTGACGATAAGAGTTGTTTCTCAGACTGACTAGGACGAACTGAAGGACCCGGGCCCGCTTTAGGTTGATAACATTGATGCGGATGCATTGTTCCTTCGATGCCAAGCTTTGACTCCTTATACAATGATACAGGTTCCTCCCGGCATGTCACTCTTTCTCAGGCTGACGTGTTGGAAGTCATTCAGACATTCGGCTATCTTCTTTCAACGTCTTTCACCGACGAACTCATGCTTTCAAGTTTCCTCAGGGCTTAAACCGATGCCAGTGGTTCGGTACGGGTGATTTTATGTTGCAAAATCCCAAAGGCTTTTTTGTCTGGTCGAGGAAGGGTATAAAACCAGGCCAAGGGAGTCGGGCAAAGGTCGAGCAAGCAAGCAACTGCAACTGGGTTTGTGACCTACTGCTTTGAGTCCGACTGTCTAAGCATCCTCACTTCCCCTCAGGATCCATGTTCTCCAACCTGCTCATCAACTTTGTCCTCGCTCTGGGCGCTGTTCGCGTAGCGAGCGGTACGTATGCGGTCTCAACGTCACTCATTCCACGCATTGATGATACCTTTCTTTCACTTTCCTCTCCTACGTTACGTCCAGCTGCTCTCACCAGAAGAGTGGCTTGCCCAGACGGTGTCCACACCGCAACCAATGCAGCCTGCTGTGCTTTGTTCCCTCTTGTAGATAAACTCGAATCCGACTTCTTCGATGGGGGTGAATGTGGTGAAGAGGTTCACGAGTCTTTGCGCTTGACATTCCACGATGCTATTGGGTTCTCCTTTACCAAGGGGTACGTTGGACTGACTGACGAAGTTCTCTCGCCATTCTGGATGTCATGACGCTGACCTGCTCTTTTGCGTTCCTTTTTCCCCTTTCTGATGTTCTATGTATACAGCGGAGGAGGAGCCGATGGATCGATTATGGTCTTCGAAGACACTGAGGTGGCTTTCCATGCAAACCGTGAGCATATTATCCAAATCATTTCGTTCGATATGGGACTTATCTCCCTGACAGAGGGTATCGATGAAATCGTCGACGCGCAGAAGACATTTATGCAGGAAAACAACGTTACTATCTCTCCTGGGGATTTGTAAGTGATTCATCTGCCTGTTCGTCCCATTTTCTGTCAGTGAGGCTGACCCAAATTTTTAGCATCCAACTAGCCGGGGCCGTCGGTGTATCCAACTGTCCTGGAGCTCCTCGTCTCGATTTCCTCATGGGTCGCCCATTGCCAAGAGCTCCGTCCCCAGATCTGTTGGTTCCTGAGCCTTTTGGTGAGTCGTCCGCCCTATGTAACTCCTTTGTACAAGTCTGATCTTTTTCATCACCATAACCTGAAAAGACACTGTTCCAACCATCCTCGCTCGTTTCGCCGACGCTGGATTTAGTCCTGCTGAAGTTGTTGCTCTTCTTGCTTCGTACGTGAAATGCTTCAGTTTTCTACTACTCGTCACTCATATCATATTATTAGACACACGATAGCAGCAGCCGACCACGTCGACCCTACGATTCCTGGGACTCCTTTCGATTCTACTCCCGGGATGTAAGCCTATCAAACTCCTCTCTATCGTTCCTTTCTTGATAATCATGAAATGATATTAGCTTCGACACGCAACTCTTCATCGAGGTCCAACTCCGAGGTACTGTTTTCCCTGGGTGAGTTGAAGCCATCATTGGCAATGTCTCTTCCTTCTAATCCATTAAAAATGTGAAACAGAACCTCAGGCAACCAAGGCGAAGTTATGTCTGCCCTCCATGGAGAGATGCGTCTGCAATCTGATCACTTGGTGAGTGGCAGAACTTTTCGATGAATCCGATCGAGTTCTCATCTTATTCGCTTCTTCTCTCTACCTTTCAGCTTGCGCGTGGTAAGCAACCTTTGCCTTGAGCTCTTATTTCCTACATATTCTGAGCATAACCACTGGCAGACTCTGCAACCAACTGCGAATGGCAATCCTTCGCCGGTAACCAAGCCAAACTCCAGACAGCCTTCAAAGCCGCTATGCACAAGCTGGCTTTGGTAGGTCAAAACGTAAACGATATGATCGATTGTTCTGAGGTGATCCCCGTCCCACGTCCGCTGGTTGGTCAACCGCATTTGCCGGCTGGGCAGACGAAGACTGATATTGAGCAAGCTGTGAGTAGAATTTTTTTTGCTATTTTTTTACGATTTCTTGGGTTTGGATTGGGACTTTGGAATTTTGGAATATATCAACGCCGACGGATACTGATGGATACTGATGAACACTCTGAAAATAGTGCGCTACGGCTCCCTTCCCTGTTTTCGCCGCCGACCCAGGACCAGCTACCTCTGTTGCCCCTGTGTAAGTCTGAGTTTAGTCCTTGTCTCCTTTGCCTCGTCGATTGAATCTGCATCCTTTCCAGCCCACCTTCTTAGATGGCAGTCGCTACTCTACTTCAATTCTCGGCCTTCAATATTGGATGTCAATTGGATGTGCTATGTACTATTTACTGGGGAAAGATGTCGATATACCTATGTATACCTATATGGATTCGGAATGAAACTTTGGGATTTCTCTGCTATAATTAAGTGTCACATTGGGCGGCAATGCATATTTGGAAAGATTTTTGGGCAAACATAAATGTCGAATTTATGCTCGGCGCCGGAGCTGCTCCATATGGCAGTTCGGCCTCAGATCGGTCCCATATGGAGTAGACCCAGGGAGCAAAAATGGCAGTGAAAAATCCGAAATTTAAGTTTGCACAGGGATCCTCTGGAAATATGCAATGCCGCCCAAGGTGTGTATGCACTCAAACCTTTGAAATCTAAACCGGATAGCTGGTATGTTAAGATTTAACGTCCACTGTGACGAAGGAAATGACATGTGGGCCATCGCTGCGCGTGGCACGAAAACGAGGCCCAAAATCTGTGAAGAAACGGCATGGCAGCATGACCGGAGCTTGCCCATCCGCGTACGACTCGCGACGCGTCACCCTGGCAGTTGCCCGTACACATCGCGCCCAACGGCAACCCTTCAAAAAGCACTGTTCAGCATCCGCATTTCAAGTCCTAGAGCAGCAATGACACTTACCACCATCCTCAGTCCATACTTTCATGATTAGTAGTTGTCCCAACTTCATCGGGTCCTAAAAACCTGCAAGGCTCCTCTGCCATTCGTCTTTGGAAAGTATTCCCGAGTGCGTTCTTCCGTTGCATTTTTCCAACTACAAGGGATGTCTAGTGTGATGCGTTTCAGACTAGGATTATTAGTCCGTCTGAGCTGGTCGAGTTTGAAGTCAACGCGCTCTCCAAACAGAGCCCATTCGGCAGAGGTGTAGGGTGGAGAGCTGTCACGAATTCTCCAAGGTGCTTCCACAAAGCCGATAGTGAGCTGTTCCAGCTGGCGCAGGAGGTGTACCCCGTGCTCCAGTAGCAGCATTATATTATCTTGTCGCTCTGCAGTTACGTGCTGATCAGGTTCTACCAAATGCAGTTCCAGATGGACGAGCGCTCGAGCTTGCAAAGGTGATAAAAGCACTCCTTGAACGGAAAGGATTCACCGTGTATGAGGATATTATCCATGGTTTGAAAGACGAGTTTACCGACAGGCGGACCACATATCCTGAAGATCTGCTCCTGGTATGATAAGGGAGGAAACGCCGTTTCTAGCACCTGAAGACGTGTTAGGTCAAAGAAACGGTTCGGAGTTTCCAGAAGCGGTACTGCGAAGCTACCCGCATCCAAATTGTCAAACTCTGCCAATGTCAGAGTTTGTAGAGACGCTGGGTTCTGTATTAATGGGAGAGAGTCGTAGAATAAAGGCAATGGTCCGTCGCAGGAATCGGCTTCCGCGAAACGGTACAGCGAACGCAGCTGAGGTTGCGTATTCGCCAATCTAGAACAGAATTGAGGGAACTCTGGGGGCCCAGCGTGATTATCTATCAGCCTCAATTCTGCCAGAGCTGGACTCTCCTTCAAGAACGAAAACAAGGCGTCCTGGTCATCACCACGAAACAAATCACCACCGACAAACTCGAGAGTTGAGAGATTTTTGAAGGGAAGTTAGAAAATGAAAGATGAAGTTTGCATAAAAGCAAGGTCCAAACACGGGTCCGTTTTTGTAGAGTGTAGTTTCAGATGACGAACAGCAGCGGAAGCTGGACCTCAGTGGCCAGGCCAAGGTTATAGTCAAACAACGATCATAATATTGTCCATTATCCGAAATTTCTTCAAGGGGGTCCAAAAAGAATTAAATTATACCGGGGGTCGGAAAAAAAATTTGCGCCCCATCAAGGGAACCTACCTACCTTACCTTCCTTATATAGTAGGTTACCTGCTTAATATAGCAATACCATGTGACTTATGATTACATAAATTATTTGAACTGCTGTGCTAGTCAGAAGCTTTGCGGAACCTTCAACGAAAAATTGACTGCAACGAAAAATTGACTGCAACGTGGTCAAAGCAGTATTATCAGACCTTAGATGCATTGTGAACAACATGTATTGCTGCCAACAGTGAGCGAAAAATTGTTCTAAGGCGCATTTTCGGGGGGGTCAAAAAAAAAATTTTCGCCTCCTCCAGAGGAACCTACCTACCAACCCCCAGTATGGGATTTCCCAGTCCAGACCCCCTTGAATTTCTTCTTTGGATTCGGACTTTTTATACCTTGACCACAAGTTTGATGATCTACGCCATCTACAGGAATCATCTACAGACTGCGAATGCGAATGCGAAGAGTTGAGTCGAGTCAGTTGATGATTTTAAATGCCAGTTTTTGTAGGATTCCTCTTGATATTAACGATTATTTCACTTGCGTGCGTCTAATGGCATCTTCTTTTTTTCCCTTCACATGTACAGATATGCAGTACATCTTTCAGCTCGACTTGGTCGTTCCGATGATTGACATCACCTTTGAAGCAATGACTATTTCTTATTGCCTGAGGAAGTTGAGGTTCAAGTTGAATTGGGCGAAGGGTCTAGAATCTGGATCTAGTCCTTGTTCTGTGCATGATCATCATAATTATTAATTAGGAACAGTTGAGAACATCACACCCGACTCGCTCACCTACACCTTGCTTGACCGCACTCCCTCAGTTACACTTTGATCAAGGGGTGCTGTGTTTTCTGTTCACTTGGAATTTTTTGGTGTCGATTATAAGTTGATCAAGGCATTAAATGTACTAAGGTGTGTGTTGTATTAGAAGGACTATGTGCAGTGTATAAGCAATGTATGTATGCACTAAGTGACTGCCAACCTTGATCAACCTTGATCAACTCTGATCTCGGTTGAGTCCAAACTTAATCAACATCGAGGCACCGAAATTCTTAGTATTCTACCTTGTTCTGTACATAAAAAACCATCCACATGAATGTAAAGTATATGTACCCCCAGACAGCAAGTCAAAGTCCAAGTCTTGTTAAGTAGCCAAAGTAACAAAGCTTGAATTAATAAATAATAAAAGTATTGTGTAAGACGTCCCCAATGCCCATGCTGCTGAAGGCTGAGTCCTGACGAAAGGAGCTCGAAGATGCAAGTATGAAGTACTAGTTGGACAGTGTTGAGAGTAAGGTAGACGACGAAGGCCTGGCCAAGTGTCAAGACAGTTTGAAATATCCTTATTCTCCTTTTACTGTAGATGACTGTTGGAAATCATGAAGTGTAGAGTTCAATCCAGCATTGGAGAGAACCTTCTAGAGTAATTACTCATGCAGGTAGATAGAATTTTGTAGAATTTTGTAGATACTCAGTACAGTAGTATATAAGACCTCTGTAGGAGGCTTCACAATATAAGTTTATTCTTCACTTCAGAGTCCCCTGCGCACCTGATTTACAATAATGACGGCCGCTGGTTTCGGATCTCTTTCTCTTGTTCGCTTTTTATACACTAATATTCATGATAATGCTTATATACTGACTGGTAGAGTAGAAACCCTCAGTCTTGTTGACTTCAGTCATTGCTGAGGGTAAGTCTTTCATAGATTTAAGTAAGGTACTTCAAGACTAACGATACCTATAGATAGAATACTCATATCTTTGTCTCATTCTACAGACGGGACGTGGACCAGGTCCAGGTGCACTAGCAGCTAAGGTCTATGCTCTAGCTACATACTATGTAGTAGGACTGGGACTGACCTTCAACTTGTAATTGTGGTGTACTAGTCCACTACTATGTAGTACTGAATACTGTACGAGCAAAAGGTTTCGATGCGAGTGAGGCCTGTGTTTAAATTACAGACTAGTACTTTTAGTGGGTATGAATGGTACACTTTTTGTTAATCATCACCAGTCTAAGGGGCTCTCTCTGAGCAGAAAGCTGACAGCCTGACCTTCATGCTGTATATATAAGTTAATAAGGAGAAACAATATTAATCCAAGTCATTGATCAGACATAGTTTGCTCTCATACATACCGAGCAAATTTCCGCAGTCTGAGCAGAGTTGGAGCAAAATGTTTGGTTCGTGTTGCTTAGGCATACATTAATTTATGTATTGTGACACGTAAATTCTGAGTACTAAGGGCCTATTCGGATGCCATTTGTAATTCGTAGCGTCACGTAGCGTTCCGTTTCCGTAACTTAGCTGATGTGTGGGAATATCACTTTTTACGTCGCGTCGTAGCAACGTTTGCAGATGTACCATTACATTTGAGAGCGCGTCAGATGCAGCACAATGGTATGCACACGCTCCTCTAAATCCACTAGCAACTTCGGATCCCAGCACCTTCCTTCACAATCTCTAGAACATCGTCGTCGTGCACTAATTGCAACAGTTGCTACTGTTGTTGTTGCCGCTGCTGCCGCTGTCCATACCACTAGCTACAAGCGCTACTTCCCAGAGGAATATCATACCTCCAAGCTTTCTGGCGCTGAGTGGATGGATGAGCTGCTGGATGGGCACTCAGATAGATTATTTCATAACTGTGGTATTCGGCAACATGTTTTTCACAAGCTCAAGGCCGAGTTGCAGAAATCTGGAGGGTTGAAGCCTTGTCGATATGTGGATGTTGATGAGATACTTGGCACCTTCCTCTACCAGGCAGTGACAAATTTGTCAGTTAGGCGGGTAGCAGAGCGCTTTCAGCATTCCCTAGAAACTGTATCTCGGTCAGTACTGGTCACTTTGGGATGAAACAACTCTGAGTAGTTTGCAGAGACTTCCACAATGTTCTCAATGTGATGGTCTCGAACAAGTTCCGAAGCGAGTACATACGTCTACCCTATCCCGATCATCTTCACCCTATCATTGCCAATAATCCAAAATTCTTTCCCTTTTTCAAAGACTGTCTCGGTGCAGTTGATGGCAGTCATATATTTGCCAGGCCTCCAGTGGACATAAAGGCTCCTTACCGTGATCGTAAAGGCAACCTCAGTCAGAATGTGTTTGCAGCCTGTGACTGGAACATGTTTTTCTCTTTTATTCTTACTGGCTGGGAGGGTAGCGTTGCCGATTCACATCTTTTCGAGGAGGTGCTGAAGACAGGTTTTGATGTACCAGCTGGTAAATATTACATGGCAGATGCAGGATTTCCTGTCTGTGACAAACTCCTGGTACCTTACCGCAATGTTCGTTATCATCTGAGGGAATGGGAAGCTGCTAGTATTCGGTATGTCCTTGAAACAGTCGAGTCTTGTATATTCCTATTCACTCATGTCCCTGGATACAGACCAAAGACAAAAGAAGAGCTCTTCAATCTTCGCCATGCCCAACTCCGCAATGTGATCAAGCACATCTTCAGAGTAGTCAAGCGGCGGTGGGCTATCATTTGGGATGTCTGTGAATATCCACTCTGAGTCCAGAGCCAATTACCTCTTGCTCTGGCTGCCCTTCATAACTTCATCATCATCTACGATCCACCAAAACATCCTTTCCAACTTCCAGAGGTTTGAGAACTCGAAGACCCTGATCCAAATGGAGACTCCACACCAACAGCTGGCATCTCTTCTGCAGAGATGACAAGAGCCTCTCAGCTCTGTGATAGTATTGCAACTGCGATGTGGGAGAGCTATTTGGCAGAAACTGCACGTAGAGCAGGTGTCCCTCATACACAGTCACTTCCTAATATGTAGATTCCATACTATATTTGAATAAGTATCAATATCATTGACTTTTTGGTAAAGAACGACTTTTGGTAAGAACGACTATCAGAAAATGAAGTACCAGAACAGTAATTAAAGAGAGAGTATAATAGAACAACTAGAAAAAAAAGCAACAAAGAGAAACAACCTTAGAGCTCACCCATCTCTGCCAACAACCAATAGCGACGGGCCTCCTTCTCCTCCTCACTAGAAGCATCAAAGCTAAGATACTCCCGAGCAATCTCTCCACTTCCCCTGAATACACTAGTGAAGCCCGGATAACCCTGAGACTCCAACTCATTGCCCAGATTGGTCCAGACAGGGACAGTGAAGGTCCACCTCTGCAGCTTCTTGTATTTCTTGACCTGTCCTAGGTGGGAGAGAATTTTCGAGTCTATCTCCGTTGTCCATGGGTCTCCTGCTTGCTGGGTAGGTGAACCAGGGGCCGAGATACTTGGAAGACCCCCTGTAGGCTCTTCTGCAGACATTGCGAAGGAAAAACGAGAAGAGAAAAGAGAGAAAGAGAAAAAGAATGAGATCAGCAGCAGTGAGCAGCGGCAGCGCAAGAAACGCAGCTTGGCAACCGAACGCACCTCATGCGTATTGTTCCGGATATTGTTCCGCATGATGGTCGGCCGAACAGACCATGGTTTTTCACTTGTTACGGAGCTGCGTATTTTTTCGAACACGACTGACAAATAGTGCTGCCGCGAGGCGAAGGTACTCTGGACCCTGAACTTGCCTCAACTACCTTGGTTTACCAATATGGCAACCGAACTCCAGAGGTTTGATGGGCTTGGAACTCGCCTCGCGCCTCCCACCCGCATTTGGAACAACGAGCCTTCAGCGATTTTTGACTCTTTTTGCAAGTACCTTCCCATTTGTACATATGTAAGTGGATATGGAAGTATGTATACTATGTCTTTAGCTGATTGAGCATTATGTATGTACTGGACTGCAGGAGGGGAAACACTCGAGGAAAGTGTTTGGAGCTGACTACCAAATTTGGGAAGCACCTCGAGTTGCCTCGTTTTGACCTCCGACTTGGTTCACACAGAGCAGAGCGAGTTGTCCAAATCCGTCAGCTCGCCTCGCTCTGGCCTCGCCTCGCGGCAGCACTACTGACAAAATACGTTTTCATTACTAAAAATGGGAATATTACATGATACGCAACGGAAAACGTGGGCATCCGAATAGGCCCTAAGTCTGACCTACTCTGACTCCGACTCCGATAACCCTGCATGAAAGACGGATCAAATGGATAGACAGCCGAGAAAAACTCCGAAAAGGAAGACTCCGAGGACAAAGCCCGGACGTCCGACAGGTTCAGTATGTATCATACGTACATATATACTTCATTCAGTTTAACCATGCAAATTTAGAGAGGAGCGAAGAGACTAGAGACTAGTGTAACGTCTATCAATCGAGGTACCTACTATACATAGAATACTTAGGATCTTATAAGGATGCAATAAGTACCGGATTATATGATTATATCAACCCTCAAGCATTCGGATTTGGATTTCGAGGTGTCCATATGCATCATCAGCCTTCAGGAACGTTATAACGACGGTGTTTATTATAGGGGCGAGAGTGGGAGTGAGAGACAAGTGAGAGATAAAATAATAAAAAAGGCCTCTACAAATTTAAAGCCAGACGGCATCTGGCAGAGGAGAAGCACATACACAGTAAGTACTATCGTCGTCAGCCTGAGTCTGCTTCAACCTTCTTGAGACTACGTACTACGTGTTGCAAAGGCCCAGGGGAACTATCGGGAACTATCAATCTATAGCTATATTCAGCATATGTAGTACTTACTAACTAACTAGTGTGTCCTGTCGACTCCTCATTCATGACTCGGAGGAGGGGAGGGTTGCCAAAGTGGTAAAAGTGGCAAAAGCAAAAGCTTATTATGATCATTGGCACTGGGACTGGGACTGTTATAACTTGAACTTGAAGTTGTCAATTATTCTCGACAACAGGGCGTATGTGTGTATAGGATACTACACCGATCCGAGGCCGTAGGACCTAGCTATGTAGGACCTACATAGGACTAGGATGACTGTGTATGTAAGGCGCCGCTGCCCGCTGCGGCGCTGTCGGGTTGATCCGATTCCCGATTTGTTTCCCGATTCCCTTCCTCGGGCCTACTTTCTTTGACTTTCTTTCTTTCTTACTTTTTTTCTTAGAATCTTTCTTAGAATCTTTGGTTGATATGTACATATTAAAACGTACGTAGTATACATAATGATACGTGAATTTGTGGATTTGTGAAAGTCCAAATTCGAAGCTGGTTTAACAAGTTGAATACATGAACTTTACATGCAGATCGTCATATGCGTATGCAGTAGGTGTGGATGCAGATGTGGATGCAGATGTGGGTGCAGATGTAGGTCTGGATGGGGATGTGGGTAAAGATGTGGATGTGGAGGTGGCACGACTGAGTCCGAGTCCGAGAGCGAGTCCGAGTCCGAGTCCGAGTACAAGTCGGGCGTCACACTCACTCGGGGTGGCGTCGGATTTAGATTCGGATTCGAGGGGCCATGGAGAAGTCAAAGCCGCTGATTGCGGACAAATGCCTATGATAATGATAATGTAGGATGGATGGCAGATGCATATGGCCATGGAGTGAAGGGGGTGGCAACAAATTAACAATTCTGATAACGATGATTCATGACTCGGACGGATGTGTATGTATAACTTGTACAGCTTACAACTTACAGTGCAGCTGCTCAGGCTGTTGTCAAGGACAATAGTAACGACTAACCACTGACGACGGACGATTGACGTCGAGAATGAAGGTTTAATGAAGGATAGTGCACGTTGAAGGCGCTCTTGAAAGCTTGAAACTTGATCAGAGTATTATGTTGGCATTATGAGCGGTTGATCAAGCGCGGGTGCCAGCGGCCAGGAAGCAGCCAGTAATAAGTATGTAAGTACTAATACTACTACTTACTAGTGATGGACGGGCGCACTCGCGCATGCACGCATGTACGTAGTGGATTTGGATGTGTGGATTTACCGTGACGGTGGATTTATGGTGGGTGTATTTGAAACTTGAGGAGTTTGTTTAATTCCCGTCACTAGTAGTCTAGTGCGGCTGATCATCTCATGATTTGATTGTTCGAACTAAAGTAAGAATGACTTGACTTGAAGTAAGTTATTCGAGATTTGTGATTACTATTATATGTACTGTGTATGATTGACTAACAGGCAATAGGTGGCAATCAGTATCAGCAGCATGAGTATCAGTATCAGAGCATCAGCATCAGTAGTATCAAGAGCTATTGAAGTAGTTTGTGATTATCATTTGGTGATCAAAGACGTCAAAGCCTGAGTACCTAAGGAGACCTAATCAAGTAAAATTGCGGCCAGTGTGAGATTGAGAAAGGGAAGAGGAAGGGAAGAAAAAACAAAGACAAGGAGGAGGACACTAAGAGGAGGAATGAGGATCGCTATACGTATATAAATGACGCTTGACAAAGATAATAAGATTTACTTACAAAGTTTGGACTAGTTTGCAGTGGCGCTACTACGCGCTAGCGCTCGCGAGAACCCGGCGCAGGGTCAACCACGGTTCGACGGAGACGACGTAGACGATGAATACATATCATTCGGGAGGACACCCATTTGGGCAGTATCATCCTGCTGCAGAGCATAGATGGTATGCTGATTTCGGTTACAGCCTATATGCATGCGTAGTGTTCCCGACTCTGCATCCGAACCTCAAAGCCGAGGCCGAATGACGGGAAGGGTTGCACCAAGGGTAGACTCTGTATATCTCAGTACATGCTGACGTTTCATTAACAAGTCAGAGTCTGGACCTGAAATTTCTGAATTAAGAGGAGTGTGAGTAATAATGATATTAATAGTCGTGCGAAAAAAGCGATCACAAGGGGAGCAAAGGGGGCGGCTACTTTCTTACGCTTTACTCCGTCGTCGTCGTTGTCGACGTTGTACTTTCTTTCTTCCATCTTCCATCTTTATTCGTTTTATTATCTTTATTTTCTCTAGTCTATCCCAAGGCGGCACCAGCCAGCACTAGCCAGCGACACCACAACTCCGAGTTGTTCCCTTTTTTCGCCAACACAGCCCATCATGGGAGCCTGTTTATCGTCTGGTGGGGGAGTCGAGGTGACAGAGCATGATAAGGCTCTTCATCGTGCTGCAGAGAAAGAGTTGAGGGAGGTGAGTGTCCGGCGCTACCTCTAGTTGGGTGTGACTCTTACTGAGCGTCTCTACGCAGGCAAAAGCCAAAATGGCTGCTCAAGTCAAGGTATGTGTCGGGTCGGTATTTTCGCAAGGAAAACGGAACGCTGATGTGGTATGACTCTAGGTCCTGCTATTAGGTTCTGGAGACTCGGGAAAGTCGACTATTCTCAAGGTATGTCGAGTTGCTCCCTTCTCCTAGTGTCGTCGCTGACCCTCACTACCTCGCCCAGCAAATGCGCCTCATCCACAAAGTCCCCTTTTCCTCCCAAGAAATCGAATCCTACCGCCAACTCGTATGGGACAACATCACACGAGGACTCAAAACACTCCTCGAAGCGATGGAGGAGATGGAGCTCAAAGTCTCTTCCGAAGCCAATTTGGCTCATTACTCTTTAATCCAAGAAAGCCCGATTCAAGATATCCATGACGGGGAGGATTTTCCAATGACTTATTATGAGCCTCTCAAGGCTCTCTGGGAGGACGAAAACGTTCAAAAAGCTTGGGAACGAGGGAACGAAGCTGCATTACCCGAGAACCTTGCATATTTCTTCCATCCTACCACCCTCTCCCGGCTGTTCGAACCCACCTATCGGCCTATAGATCAAGATATCATCCATGCTAGGGCGCGGACGATAGGTATTACGGAAACAACGTTCACGCTTAGAGAGCATGAAATGTTGATGGTTGATGTCGGTGGGCAAAAGAGTGAAAGGAGAAAGTGGATCCACTGTTTTCAGGATGTGACGAGTATACTTTTCTTGGTTAGTTTGAGTGGGTATGATCAGTGTTTGGTGGAGGATAGGGATGCGGTGTGTGACTTTTTCTCTTTTCCTTTTCTCCTACGACGAGTGCCGGCGCTTTTCTTGTGTTTTCGGGATATCACTCATGCTGTGTTTCCAGAACCAAATGCAAGACGCAATGACAATATGGGACTCGATATGTCATTCTCAGTGGTTTAAGCAGACTTCGATTGTGAGTAGTTCTTTCTACCTTTGTTTGGTGGTCTTTTTTGCTTTTTTGCCTTTTCGCTTTTTTCTTTTTTCGCCTGGACGCGGTTTTGGGCGGTTGTGGTTGGCTTCGGCCAGGTCCAAGTCCATTCCTTCTTCCTCCGGATCTTACTTTACCTATTCTTTATCGCTATCGCCATTGCTATTGCTCTTTCCTATTCCTATTATTGCTTCTCCCGTTCCCATTTTATTATTCCTTCTCCCGCCCTTCCTGGCTTCCTGTTCCTATTTTCGTTGCGTTGCATCAGAGTATGAACCGCTGACTAACTGAGCTTCTCTTTTTTCTCTCTCTTCCTTCCTTCTCTCCGTCTCTGCACTCGCCACTCCTTCTCTCCCTCCTTCTCTGCACTCTGCACTGTCCACTGTCCATTGTGCACTCACTCGCTACGGTCCACCCTGCACTCGCCCCGCTCTATTTTATCCAATTCGTTGCTGTTGTTGCTGTTGGTACTGTTGCTGTCACCAACTCCCTATCTATCTCACCTCATCATCTCCGTGTTCTCCGATTCGTGGTTCCTTCCGTCTGGACGTGTTGGACGTCCTGCCATCATGATAATGATCTACAACACTCATATGCCATATGGATACGTATACGACGACGTCTTTCACTCCCAATATCCTCCTTCCCATCATCATCGTGATTTATGATGGTCTGGTGTTGGTGTGTTGTGTCATTATCAACCAATGCCTTGCTATTACCTCGCCTCGTCCTCTTGCGTCTTGCATCTTGTGATCTCTCCATGATCTTCCAACCTATCCTACCTCTCACCATCTCCGCATGACGTGACGTTTCTATCACTTTCACCGTGTCTTTCATCCCATGGTTGTTTTGTCGGTTGTCGTCTTCGTGGTCGTCGTGGTTGTCATCATGGGATGATCACCGTTTGGTGATGAACAATGAATCAACGAATCAACGACGACGTCAACCTTGTATTTATGATCCACCTTCTCGGGTCTCGGGTCGGTCTTGGGCTTGGGTACATCGGGTACATCGGGCACATCCTCCGCCGGTCAATTCTCGGGATTCTCTTCGCCCTTATTCTTTGCCGTCTCGCTGCACTGCCCTGCACTGCCATGGACTTCGCGTCGACCCCGTACCGATACCTGTCTTCCGTCTTTTTCCCTGCGACTACGCGACTACACCACTACGCTACCTCACCACCCACAGATCCTCTTCTTGAACAAGAACGACCTATTCGAAAAGAAAGTCCAATCATCGGATATTAGGAATTTCTTCCCGGTGGGTTACCATTCAGTTTTTTTTTAATTTGGTTTACCTTGCTCACATATTCATATTTGCTTCTGTGCTTCGACCCCGACCCCGACCCCACCCTACTATACTTTTACTCGTCTCGTCTCGTCTCGGTTTGTCCCTCTCCACCTTCCTTCCCCTCTTCCCCACCTTCCTTCCCCTCTTCCCCACCTTCCTTCCCCTCTTCCCCACCTTCCTTCCCCTCTTCCCCACCTTCCTTCCCCTCTTCCCCACCTTCCTTCCCCTCTTCCCCACCTTCCTTCCCCTCTTCCCCACCTTCCTTCCCCTCTTCCCCACCTTCCTTCCCCTCTTCCCCTCCTTCCCCTTCCCCGTCCCCCCTCCCACTCGCACTCGGGTCAAAAAGGACTACGACGGTCCCCCAAATGATGCCAAAGCGGGCAAAGACTACTTTAAACGTCGTTTCGGAAAACTAGCTCAAAAAGCAAACAATGGACCTGTAAAGGAAAGGGAGATTTATATACAGTGAGTTGTGCTTTTGATGTTTTGGTGTTTTGGTGGTGGTGGTTTTTAGTGTTGTCTTCTTTTTTTTTAAACCTTGGTTTTCGTGTCTTTGTGTCTTTTTCCCCCGTTTTTTCTTCTTTTCTCGTGCTTTCGTGGACACCTTGAGGTTCTTGGAGGTATTGGAGGTACAGATAGAGATGGTGGACTGGGCCTAGGCTTGGCACTCTTTCTTTCTTTCTTCTTATCTTTTTATTTTATTTTATCTTTCATTTTCTCTTCATTTTCCTTTCGAGATTTGGATATGGGTAGCCTGGACCGGGTACACGTTGGTGGTTGGTGGTTGAGCGTGTATGTGTATATGCATCGCATATCATCTTTGACGTGCCATCTGTCTTGATCTGGTACCGGTTCTCTGCTCTTTTCTAGCGTCAACTGGCGTTTTTTGTCTTTATTTTCCTTTCCTTTTTATGCTGGATAGTCTTGGCATGGGACTCGGGACTCTCTGGCGCTGACGCAGACGCGACGTGCATGCAATACCAGTCTTCCGTGCTAGACGCGCACTCGTCTCGTCTTTTTACTGTCTTGGTTGGCGTTGTTTTCCTTTTTCGTATTTTGGCTTTTTCTTTCATTTTTCTTTCTCTTTCTTCTTTTGAGGTTGGCTCCGAGGAGCGCGCAGGCCTCTAGTGCCACGTTTCGGTCGACGTTTGGGTCTGGATCGTGACGTAGAAGACGTCGAAGCGCACTGGAGTACATGTCGCTTCCTCTTTTCTTTCGGTCCCATGGGACGACTATCCCTCTGGCGTTGACGTGCAGATGTGGACGCTGTTGTCTTGTGTTGGCTTATCTGGCCATGCTGTAGCCTTGCGTTGTGTATTATGGCATTTCTTTCTTCTTTCTTCCTTTAGAACATCGCTGACATGGTATTCATCACATCATCAACAGCATAACAACAGCAACGGATACAGCAATGCTCCGAGTAGTCATGGCCGCAGTAGAAGGTACGTCCGGTGGCGTCTATCGTTTTTGGCGCGATTACTGATCAATGTGTTCTTTTCCTCTTTGTCTTCTTGTCCGTTTTCGACTTGGTTTTCGTTTCGCAGAGTGAGTCTTCCTTTCTTTGATTGCCTTTAGCCCCAGCCCCCTTTTCTCCACGTCCTCTTTTTTCCCCTCCTCTTTCTCTACTTGTTCTACCTGCTTTTGTTTGCTCGCCCCCCAACCAAGCTCGCTGTTCGCTACATGTCGCACCCTACTCGCGCCAAGGTCCACGGCCCAGATTACCCCACACCACACCGCCCACCCAGAAGACACCCTACTCCGCGCCCCACACCCCCCACTGCTTTTGTTCCATTTTTTTTTTTCAAAATTTCCAACACCATTTTTCGTTTTCGTTTTCCCCTTTTGCCCATTTTTGCATTTTCCTCTTTTTGCTGTATGTCATCGGATCAACTGTACGCTTAACATCTCTCTCCACCTCTTTCTCTCCCGTTTTGCGTTCTCGCATTCGCATTTTTTCTTGTTTGAACAGCATTGTCCTCCGGTCAAGTCTAGAAACCGCGGCTTTGATTTGATCTATGATTTGGTCTGGTTTTGATTGCGTTTTGCCTGCGTCTCCATCGTATCTCATATCTATATCTATATCTTCTCATTTTTTCTCTTTTGGTTTTCTTTCGTAGATACATTCCATCTCATCGAGTTATCTTCCACACTTCCCCACATCCGTCTTTGACACGTCGACATTTCGGCACTTGTCCTTTCTCGCCTGCCTGTCTCGTTGCTTTTTTGCTTTCATCTCTTCCCCACAATGACGCGTTGACGTTCCGTTCGTTACTTGGTTTCATCTTTCCTCATAAATCTATAGCACACTAAACTTTGCGCCTGTCTGTCGAGTATATATCACCGCAAAACTACATATCTGTCTGTGTCGGTCCCTGTCTGTCAGCTGTCCATAGACCCATGCAAGAGTAATCTACATCTATACAATAGGCCTTCATTACGACCCTCCATCTCATTTTTAATATTTCACTTTCGTTTCCTTTTTAAATTTCTCCGCACCTTCCATTCTCCGTCTTTTTCTCCGTTCATTCTCCATTCTCCGCTTCCGTCCCTTTCCGTTTCACCTTTCCCTCGGTTAGCTTTCCCGTCGCATTGCCTGCCGCTTTTGCCGCTTTCTTGCTTACCGTTTCCATTCTATTTCCGCGTCTGGGTGTGGCTGTATCTGGACGTGGATCCTCGTGGACAAGTGCGTCAGCTTCGACCTCGCTTTGGTTGCCTCTTGGGCATGCCTGTCGTAGCTTGACTAGGACTGCGGTAGCTTCGCATCCATTCTTCGCATCCCTTCCTCTTTTAGTTTCGTCTCCTATCCGTTTTCATTTGCCCTTTCAGTTTTGAGTTTGACTAGACCCGCCATTCTGACCTTTTTCGCTCACCTGCCAATCTTCTTTCTCTCACCACATATCCGCATATCCGAAACACCCGACGCCATAAAAAACATGAAAATGAATAAAAAATCAAATACTGGAAATGGAATACGCAAACACGACGATACGCACCTTTTTGTGGCTGGTCTCGCTCGGAATTCGGTTCCGTTTTACCTAACCATTCAATCTTTCCCTGACACTGGCCTGACACTGGCGGTTGATTCTTCGTCTTCTCGTCCCCTTCGGTCCTGGTTTCCGTCGTCGTCATCGCCCTGGTCCCCGGTAAACGCAAACAGTGCTATTGTGAGCAGGAATGTGAGTATTTCGTTGCGCTTGTTTTCCTGTGTTTCGTTTTTTTGTTCCTTTTGGCGTTGTTTATCCTTTCGCTCGACTTGGATTGTCCGGAATTGCCGGCTGGGTCTTTACTTTGACGTTCCTTGATTGTTCTTCGTCTTTGCGTCGAGTTCCCGCCCAGGAGAAGAAGTCCCAGTGTCTGGACTCTCAGGCACCTCTGCACCCACGCTGCTCGTCGGCTGCTGTTGGGTCTTGGGCTTGGCATTGGGTTTGGCGGCCTTCTCTGCTCGTGTCTTCGTTTTGCTCGTTCTTGAGGTTTTTCCCTGTTGTTGTCTTTTATTTGTCACGCCTTGTCGTCTTGTCGTCCCGACATTGTTTCGCCTACACTCTGAACCTCATGTACCGGCTGACTGACTTTGCCTGTTCCTGTTTTTCGTTTTATAGATTCGGGAGATTATGTTGTAGGGTTCTGGAGTTCCAGGCTTCGGTTGTAGGTGTTGGAGAGTGGAGGTTGTTGAAGAACGGAGGTGGTAGGGAATAGCAGGACTGGCGAGGGAGGGAGTTGGGAAGAGGATGGATCTGGGAGAGGAGGAAACGATATCTGTGTCTTTTGGGTCTTGCGCCGGCGGCGCATGTCGTCCTTTGGCTGAGTTGCTGTGCTGGGCCAGGGTATGGTGGGGTGGAGGGGGTTGAGGCTGATACCGCAGATTTCGTCTGCATGCATCTCGTTTCCTAGTTCCGTAACGTTATTCCTATACAGTTTACCTACCTGGTTATGCTACACTTGTACTTGTCTTGTTCCATCTTATCTCGTCCTACGTCCTGTTCTTCAGTCTCGTCTCGCCTTGTCCACACTTTGTTTTGTCCATGCTTGTCCTTGACTTTTTATTTTCATCTTCATACACATCGTTTCGTACCGTATGGGCTGGGCTGGGCTGGGTTTCGTCAAATCAATGCTTGCTTGCTTTGATATCATCCATGTCTTGAAAGTTGGTGTGAATCAGAACGACGAGTGGTGCTGGAATATATATAATGTATCGCGGGCGGAGCAACACTAATGCTTACTACGACATGGGCTTGGCGGGCGAGAGAGTCGGAGAAATGGAAAGAACGATTGACTTAAGTATCCCCAAACAAACGCACATCCCCACGATAACTATCGCTTTGGACGGACCAGGACATGTGTGAATAATATGGTGAGATATACGGACAAAGTTGCTAGGACACGGCCAACGGGAGGCTATGTAGAGCGAGGCGATTTGACCTCCAGACATAGGAAAGACTTGGGAAAGATAGCCTGCGGTCTCACTCAGATTTCAGATGCAATACCCAGAATTACGAGGCCTCTTACTAAAGGCCGAGTCAAACTCTCACCTCTTTTCGTTGCCACAGCCGGTCTTTGCCCTTCCCGACAACCGGAATGTCCAGACTCGGTCTGGACCAGATCCAAGGTCCGTTGACGTCAATAACCACCACGTCATGCTAGCGTGTCAAATCAGTCTGCTTAACGCCCTTCTTCCCTCTCACTTTCCGCTGATTCTCCCTCCCTTCTGCATAACCTGAGTTAGACTACGTGAAAAAAGGGCCTCATAATTTGCCATGCGAAGCGATGGCCCTTTGCCCCAGTAAGGGATGTATACAGTGGAAAGTATGAGTATGGTGCAAGCCACTAAGCGACCGCTACTTTTGAACAGTGAATACGGAGCACTGTCACCAACCCCGTTTTTTTATTCTTCTTGTAGAAATGCTTTATTCGATGAGTAGAAAGATTCTACAAGAGCAATAAAGTATATCTGCTGAACTGGCGGAGATACATATTTGACTAGCCCCAGATTTGCCTCTGAAGCGGGCCGAGCGGGCCGGTGACTGCTTCGCTCGTCGTTCTTTTGTTGAAACCACACAGAAAAGATATTTTAATACATGTACAGTAGATACTACATATCAAACTGTCTTGCTAGTGCTTGTACCCTACTGTACCCCTCTCTGCTGCACCCCTCTCTGTCGTCATTAGTCTCTGTCATTGTTAGGATATTTAGAGCCTGTTTGGTAAAAATCCGATCCGAATACGACTCAGATCGGACAGCAGTTAGGTCACATGACTGATCCAAATCTGGATGTCACAAATGGGTCACAGACACGTCGGACAAGTAGATTATCAATGAACTTGTAGATTACTCATTGTCCTTGTACTCTATCCTCTTCAATGGTTTCTAGTCCTTCTAAATGTGCCAGTGGCTCTCGTAAAAGCTCTCGCAAGCACACTTCCAGGGCAAATGGCCGAAAAGCTGCCATTCTAGGCAGTGCACTTGGTGTGGCTGCTGTTGCAATGGTATTGGGTCAGCGTGCAGCTCCTGAACCAAAGCATACTTCTATTCTGACTGGTGAAGCTTGGGTGGGGGAGCTCTTGAAGGGCCATGATAGTAGATTCCAAGAACAGCTGGCATGTACAAAGTATGTCTTTCGGCATCTGAAACGAGAACTGGAGCACTTTGGTCTGCAACCAAGCAGATATGTCAGCTTGAATGAAAAGCTTGCTATATTTCTTCACCTTGGGCGCACTGGGCATAGCTCCAGAATGATGCAAGAGCGATTTCAAAGGAGTGGTGATACTATTTCCAAGTGAGTCTCTCCTTGTCCTCAAGGATTCTATATATATATGTATTTTTACACAGATACATCTACAAAGTTCTTAACATTTGTGTTGGGGCATTCTACACTCGCTGGGTCCAGCAAACTCCTGATGCTACTCCCCCTGAGATTCTTTCAAAGTCTAACATATACTCTCCCTATTTCAACGACTGTCGAGGGAATATTGATGGATCCCATTTTGATGAATGGGTTTTGGCTGAGAAAGTTGATAGCCATCGGGATAGGAAGGGTCGGGTCAGTCAGAACGTACTTGTTGCTTGTGATTTTGATCTCAAGTTTACTTATGTTCTACCTGGTTGGGAAGGAAGTGCTGCTGATGGTGCTGTGTGGGCAGATGCTCGGCGTACTGATCTCTTCATCAAGCCAGGAACTTATCTTCTGGCTGATGCAGGATTTCCCCTGTGTGATGCTCTATTGACACCATATCATGGTGTGCGATATCATCTTAAAGAGTGGGCTCTCGGTGGTGGGCAGCAGTAACTGATATATTTTTATTTACCTTTTCTTCTGCTTATAAATTTATAGGCCTCGAAACAAAGAAGAGCTGTTCAACCTTCATCATGCAAGACTTCGTAATGCCGTTGAGCACATTCTTGGTGTTTTCAAACGCCGATTTGGGCTTGTTAGCGGTGTTTCTGAATATCCAGAACAGACGCAAATCAAGTTCATATCTGCCTTTGCCGCAATCCATAATTTTATCCGTGTTCACGAGCCTCGAGACTCCACTCCTTCAGTGTATGAGATTGGAGTTGATGGACAACAACACATGCAAGCAGCTCATTGAAATGTCAGTACTGGTGGTGGAGAGCTTAGTGGACCAGCCACAACAGCAGAGCAGCAGAGGGCGAGGGCACAGCGTGATGATATTGCTCAAAGGATGTGGAATGATTATCAGGTGTATTTGCAGACTCGTAGTTAGGCAACATTAATTGCATTCAGAAAGTATGGTACTTAAAATCTATCTACAAAGTATGAATTAAATGACTCTAGAAGTTCAAGGAGTAAGAAGAGAATAGCCCAATCAAATGTAATCAATATCAACAAGCTCATCTAACAAGTAACCTGTTCGTGTCTCCTTGTCGCTGACGCTAAGGAAAGTGTCAGCAATATCAACTTCCCTCCGAAAGACATGAAGAACTTTGCGCTTGCTGTCAGGCGAGAAGTCAGCATCCTCCTCCAGCAATGCAGTAGCTTTCCGTCAACGTTTAGGTGTAGGTTCATTAGCTGCAAGACCCTGGCCAATACTATGGAGACCAGAGGCAATATCACTGAGTTGATCCCCTTTACCACGTTTCTGACTCTTCGGTGGAGTGAAAGGATCACTGTCAGCACGAAGACGTTTGCGGGCAGGAGTAGTGATGGGGACTGCTGCGGAAACAGAGGCGAGAACTGTAAGGTTACTGTTACTTGATGGCTAGAGACATGAAGATGAGAATGAGTCAGATAAAAGCAATGAAGGACTCACAGGAGGTGCAGAAGCTGGAGGACTTGAAGGCCACTCAATCAACTCTTCCTGTGATTGGGAAGGCTCAAGAGGGAGCACCACCTGTGAACCAGTGGATGATGGCTGTGATGAAGGTTGGGAAGCAGTACCAGCATGAAAGGCATTGTCCCCAGTGGCAATCTTGCCATCAACAAGGATAAACATGTCATCGTACCAAGGAAAAGGTGTTGTGCGCCATTTTGAATCATCTGGGAATTTCTGTAAGATAATAAGCAACAAAAAGGCACAAAAATAGACAATTATCATAACCTACATCAAGATGGCGGTCCCACCATTCATCAGTTGCTACAACCATCTGCTTCTGTTCATCCCAACCAAAGCCCGAAGCTTTAGTACGTATATAATGGACTACTTTGTACTGAGCCTTCAACTGCATAATAGTTAGCAAGACATATATACGAGAAAGCCAATGAAAAGTACATACAGTGCCATACTTGTCTGAGCACTTCTTTGGGTTCTTCTTGGCTCCCTCTTGTGAGCCCTCAGCAATGATACGTTTACTGACAGTGGTCCAAGTGTCTGGTTTCCAACCACTCTGTGATTGGTTGCCTTGGGCCTTCTGGTTCTTCAACTTGTCTATCATGATGTCCACATCACTGTTGGACCATTTCGCCTGCATGAGAATTAAAAGAGTGACCACAGGTGGGTGATTTGAAAGAAGCACAGGACAAGAAGAAGGGAAGAAAGGAAGAAAGGGTGTATGCAGCGTGACACTACCCCGACCTTTTACCGAACGCACCACATTTGGGCTAAAGTTCGACATCTATCCGAACTGTCAAAACTCCAGTTTTGTATTGATTGGATCCGGATCGGATTTTTACCGAACAGGCTCTTAGCGAATTTGACTATGCTGGAGACTATGGCTGCCGACTCTATTGCTCAGTAAGAAAAAAAAATTTATTCCCTGACCAATTTGCCAGTGTTCACCTTAAGGCCTTAATTAAGGCCCCTCAATGAAGTTAGGCCTTAAAGCATTAACTGGACCTTAATTTAATTCGATTTTAAGAGCATTTTAAGGTCTAAAATAAGATATCTTAAATACCCTTGTACTCATCCCCAAAGCCTTCCAATGCACCATCATTGGGTATCTCATCCTGCTTCTTTTGTGCAAAGAGCTCATATACAAAGCTTCTTTTCTCCAGCCTTGTCTGCGAGTCTGCTGACATTGTGATGGCTGCTATTTTGCTTCTCGCCTTGGTGGTAGTAGTCTCATAGTTCTCCTGCACTGCCAGCCATTTTTAAGAGCAATGAGAGAAGTTTTTTGTCACTGACAACAGCCCAACAACAGCCAGTAAAAAGTTTTTCAAGTCAGGTTACCGCCTGATGTCACATTTCATTTTCTACTTAAGTCTTAATTAAGCCTTAACAAAATTCTCTGAGGAATTTAGGCCTTAACTTGTTAATTTGTTAAGGTCTTAAATTAAGTTGCCCTTAAGCCTTAAGGTGAACACTGAATTATTTTGCCGCTGCACAGTCACTGTACAAAAGTAGCAATCGCTTAGTGGCTTGCACCATAGATACTTGTATGATACAATTCTTGTTGAGCTCAGAATAAGAGACTCATCCTATAAATGGGACTCGTAAGGAGAGGCTCTGTGGCGGTGGATCTCCGTGCATAGGAAAGACATTCGTTAGGGTCTAGCTAAGAGAGACTAAGTAGGAAAGACAACAATCGCAGTCTCACGACGCAACGGAGAGGTTCAATAGACGATAGTTTGGACAAAAAATTGAAAAGATCTTCAGAAGAATGATTTGGACTCTGAGAGACTGGCCTTCTAGGTAATGGACAGGTGAGATCTCAGTAAGTCACAGCACGAGTTCTGAGACGCGGCTAATGTTACTGTAATGTATTTTCTGATGGCTCGCTGTTGAGTGACATCTAGTATACTGTACCATTTTAATCAATTCGGCACTCCACCGTCACTATTACACGGGTGACGAACCTAAATTTTCGTCAGTTTGGGGAGTTACAAGATCCAAAATTTTCCTTTTATGGGCCGATTCCCGGGAATTTTTTGGCGTGTTACGGTAGGAAAATTCGTCGTTTTTTGGGGGTCCGTTACCCGTTACTGCCGAATTGATTAAAATGGTACAGTAACTCCATATCTACTCTACACATGTACATAAAGACAATTCGAAGGCCTATCACAAGCGATAATTCTCTGTCTGACATCTAATAAATACTACTCTTGAACTGCAAAGTTTACAATGCGAAAAGGGAACAAAAGGATAGATAGGGGAAAAATAATGGACAAAACTGACAACCCCCTTTCCGCTCTTTCCCGCAAACCGCAACTGCAACCCGCAAAACTATCACTGATATCCTGGAGGAGGCTCATACTCTGTCCTAGACCTCATCTCCGCCATCTCCCGCCTCAAAAGCTCTACTTCGTCCCGTAAGTTCCTATTCGCTTCATGTCCTTGCATGGCAGCTGCCTGGGACGATACACTGCCTTTGACCTGATGTCCGAGTCCTGTGCCTCCTGCTTTGCTTCCTCCTCCACTAGCGACAACACCAGTACCAGCTCCAGCACCATACCCAACCTCCGTCCCAACCTCAAGCCTAATAGGTTGTTTACTCGGTAAAGGTGGGGCTTGCGGGGTGCTAAACTGCATTGACGTCGAGTGAGAGGTGGTTGCGATGGAAGAGGACGACATGGGTCTCGTTGTACCATCAAGAGCAGGGCGCTCATCCGAATCAGTGTTGTGAAGGACGAGGGGACTTCTTCTGCCCGTGCCATTTCCAGTAACTGAGGAGGCATGTGAACTGGCAGGACGAGGTAGAGCAGCGCCTGGAGGTAAAGAGGAATAGTTCCTCTGCTGGTTCTCAATGGCAGCATTGGTATCTCCTCCAAGGGAATAAGCGCCAGCTCCGATGAGATTGATGTTGGAAGGACTCGTCGACGGACTGTCGATATACATAGCATACACATTCGCTGGAGGGCTATAAGGACTACCAGGACCAGGACTTGAAGATGTGAGGTTATTCCCGATGTCATACTCAGCCATGAGAATTTGACGCTCTGGAGTGACGATTTGGCCAGTTTGGGAAGGGTATGGAGGTTGCCCGGATAGGCCATCTAGACCGTCAGGAGCACCATTCTTCGCGTTTGTGCTTTTGACGCCTTGTAGCCCCTTCCTAGCTCTCCGACGCCATAAAAAGACGCCTAGAGCGACTAGAGCGATAAAGGCTAGACCTCCGACGACTCCACCAGCGATAGCACCGGCTTTGGATTTGGATTTGGAACTAGAATTGAAATCTCCCTTGATGTTACGAATGGACTGGGCTTGAAGCCTGAAGCCTGTTTAACGAGAAGTGGGTCAGCCAGTCTTCTTTTAGGCCATAGCAAAAGTAATGTAAAAGCACTCAAGTCAACGCCAACAACGAATACATTCCTCCAACTGCTGCACTTGCTGAACCAGTTGTCGGTGATCCATCGTTGACGTTATACGTTGTAGGGAATACACCGACGTTTTTCTGGTCAACTGCTTTGGCGTGAACTTGGGAAATGAGAGTATCACGAGTACTCGAGTTGGTCATGGTTGCAGCGGCAAACATAAGCCACTCTGGATAGATAAAAGGAAAGATTAGAGATATTTTAGTGAGGAAGGGGAATAAAAGAGGGGAGAAACTTACGACTCTTCGTTATATCATCGGCATTACTGTCATACTGCAACCCAAACGAAGGAGCATTCTGCGCTCGACTGGCAATGAAACTGGTTTGATTCGAGTAAACCTACGTATGAGAAAAGCGGCAATATTAGTCAATACCCAAACCAAAACACTCAACACTCGGAAAGAACATATAATATACTCACATCATCCGGTACCAACCTAGTCCCCATCAACTTGTCCGCATACAAATTGTACATCAACCCCCAGGACGAAGCGTCTCCATATGTAGACGTCAAATGTCCAGCCCCACTAGTCGCAAGAGAAACCCATTGCTGAATATACCCACTCGCTTGATCTCTATACTTCTTCGCATCATCCTCATTTCCTGCAGCATCAGACATTTCACCCATAGCTCTGATACTGAGGATGGCTTTGAGCGCGAGGTTGGTCATATTAGCGGAGGATTGGCCGTCGGATGTTGAGCTGTATTACAGAGTTGATGTTAGCGTCGGCAATAAATGAAAGTGAAAGAAGGGGAAAGGAAGGGAAAGACAGGACGGAGGAAGGAGGGAAAGCATGAAGCAGCGAAGAAGGAAAGTGGAGGACAAAGTGAATAAGCTAGAGGAAAGACACTCACAATCCATTCGGCATCAACGCATTTGGTACAAGTTGGTCTGTCCAAGTCTTAAAGACGTCATACTAGAAAACAGCCAGGTATTAGCATGACTTTGCTTTCGTACATGTAACAAAATTCGTCTGTACACACAAAGAAAAGCAAGTCAACTCACATATTTCCCAATCAAGCTCCCATCTCCACTAAACCTAGCATGGGTATACGCCATAATCAACATGGAGCTCGTATCATCTAGTGATCGAAGGACGTTGGGGCCGAGTTGCCTGTGAGTGAGGGGTATGCGTTGCCTAGGTAAAGGGGAAAGGACATCAATAATCGATATCGTTTGTGATTGAAGACACATAAAAGCAGCTAAAGACGAAAGGAACAAAGAATAACGTCAACGAAAGACCACTCACCTAAATCAGGCGTCGCATAACTCGTCTGATAAAGACCACTGCTCCCCTCATACATCAAGAGAGGTTGCAACAAATACCTCCCCCAAGTCGCATTGACATACATCATCGCTGGCCAGGAGGTGTATAATACTTCCACTGGCTGAGCTCGCTCGGAGATACCTATGTCTTTGAGGAACATGAGGATGTCATTGCGGGATGTGGATGAGGGTGAGATCTGTGAGGTGTATAATGAGTATGACGATTGAAGACGTATACTGATTAATGATGATGAGGGTGATAGTTGTGATAGTTGGAGGAATGCGAAATGAAACGAAGAAACACTCATACTCACAGTAACCTCCAATCCCCCAAATACCTGTCTCATCGCCAAGCTGACTATATCTGCGTACTGGGAGCTGATCCCACCCGCGCCTCCAGAACTGGAACTGAGGATCTTGGCATCCAAAGCCATAGAACGAGAAAGAGCGTCGGAAGAGTCGGAGAGGAAGGCTTGGATCTGGCAAGTGGGTGCATTGTTAGCGACAGAGACAACGTCAAAGAAAAAAGAAGAGAGAAAGAGAAGAAAAGAAAAGAAAAAGATGAGAGAGAAAGATGAGAAAGAGGATGAAGAAATTGAAAATAGAGGAAGAAAGGCAAAAACAGATCAAAGAAGAGAGAGACACAAGCACAAAAGGGAGAGGGGGACAAGGCCAAAATCTAAGAATAGAAGAAAGAAAGAAAAGTCGCTCACAGCCTCTCCAACACTTCCCCATCTCAACTTCCACGCAGGCGAGAGACCTTGCGTCCCACCTGACTCGGGATAGTTGATGCTACGGTCCCGTACGATTCCAACTGCCCAAACCACGGGAGAGGAACCAGTTGAGGTGGTAGTTCCGAGGTCTTGGGAGAATGCAAAAACGGGGAAGGTGCTGTGGAACGTGGAAGAGGATGGTTAACCAATGGTATCGCATACTAGAGGATAAAAGACGCATAGCACACTCACTCAGATATCTCCCTAAACGCCGTATCCTGCGAATTTGCCAACGTCCCACTGTTCAAGAATAAAGAACGAACGACGTGGTGGTCGCCTGTTTGGAACGTCATTCCCGAGGTCTGCATCGTCGCATGGTAGAGCGTCACATCCTCCGCCATCTCGTTGTTGGTGACCATACTCTGCGGAGCTTGTTTCTGTGCACTGTGATATACCACGGCCGGGCCGGAAGAAGAAGTGGTGGTTGTCCATTTGATAGGGGATGTATTGTCTGACGAGAGCCATTCTACGATAAATGATGCATAAGGGAAATAGAAGGAAGAGACAAAAAAGAATACGAACCCACCACCACTAAAATCCTGATACACCTGCACATCATGTCCCTGCCCATCCAAACTCTCCACATCCACATCCACATAGACAAATTCCAAACTCTGTAACGCTGCGTCTCCTGGTTCTATAGGACTCAAAAACGTCACGTTGAACGAGATGAGGGGTTGGCCTAGATTGTTGTTATTGGTGCTGTTACCGGCGGTGTAGGACATGATAGTTTGTGTGGGTGTTATTTGGATGGATTGGAGAGACGCTGTGGAGATTTTGGGGTTTTGATTGAGAGTGAGACCACCGCCTTCGAAAGCGAGATCGAGCCATTCGTAGAGTTGGCCGTCTACGCGGATGAGACCTGACCAGCCGAGGGTCTGTATTCGTGTCACAGTTAGTTATGATACATTGAGCGATTCTGATAGTGTCTAGTTACATACCCTGCTCTGAGTCCAAAATTGAGGCCATGCAGATGGTGCTTGTGGACCTGACAGCCATGCACTGAGAGAAGGAGACCGGACGGCGAGAGGTATAGCTCCTGGACGAATGTTCTGTGCGGATACCGATAGCGAAGCCGACAAGAACAAGACGGAGAACAGGGAAAAGAGACCCAGATTTTGGAATCCCAGCGACATGGCGGGAGGCTTGGAAGCAGTAGAGCCAACCACCACCAAGCTGGATGTGAAAGCAAGGAAAGAAGTGTAGAAAGGAGTCCGTTCCCCTCTCTGTTCATGCATGTTATTCGAGACAGAATAAGGGGCCAGTCAATAATTGCTGCCCTTTTCGCGGTTGGTCAGCGTCCTCCTTTCGTCATCAGGATGTCTTTTGCGAGAAAGAGAGCTTGCTACCTGGTACTTCTGCGGGAATACGGAAAGAAAGAAAGAAAGTTGGCACTTTAGGGTCGGTCAAAATTTTACTTCGGGTTTTACATATCCATCAAAATACAATAAAAGACGTCTGGGAAAGCTCGTCAAATGCTCCCCTGTTTAATCCACTTGCGTTCGTAAGCCAGGTAATCATCAATCGTATCCAGAAGCATCTAAGGATGAAAATCAGCAGTCAGTCAGTCATTAACATCGACCAGACGAATTACTATTAGGACAGTGACATACCTTTTCAACCGTAATAAACTCCTTCTCCTTCATCCCAAGCACCTCCTCAACCCTCTTCATATCGCAACCCAAATGCTTCACCTTTACAACAGGCACTTCCTTGCTAATGATCCTACCCTGAGTCTTCAATTCTGGTCTCTTTTCTTCCAAAATCTTCACCGCTTCCTTGAAATCAAAGTCATAAGGAGCACCGATGATGATTCTCTTCCTATCCCCGCCCTTTAGACCACCGGTACTATTGGTACCATTACCCAAAGCCCTCACATGAGCCTTCGCAACATCTCTAACATCAATCCAAAGCGCAAGAAATGGGTAATTTCCAGAAGGGTTGATCAATTCGTAGAGATGCCTATTCGTCGAGTGCGTTTCTGGGGTGACGAGGAAGAATTCTGCAGCTGGTTGGTAGGGACCAAAGATGAGTGGTGGGTGGAGGATAGTTACGTCAACGTCGACGTGATTAATATTATCGTCCTTGACGACACTGTCAGCCCATTCCCAAATAGCTTGTTCGGCGAGTTTTTTCGAAGCTACATAGATTGATACAAAGTCGTTCTTGGATAAGGCTTCTTCTTTTGTTATGGGGTTCCAAACTGGCAATGCAAATAATGCATTAGATATATTACAAGGGAGATATAAAGGAGGAAGGAGATCTGGAAAAAACTGCTCGTACGCACCTTCATTCCCATAATATTCCCTAACCTCTTCTTCATCGTTCGGCACCACGGCCGATATGGACCCAGTGACGATGATGGTACGCACTCCAGCTTGATACGCCTGTTTGACGATGTTTAGTGTTCCGTCGATGGAGCTCTACACGCGTATAAGTATGTGGATTGGATTGGATTGTATGATTCGTATTTGGGGCATCGTATTAGATGGTAAGTTGATAGAGAAAGCATTCAGATGAAGAACCACATTAACTCACATTAACAACCTCCTCAATCGGCGTCTTACCAAGTCCAGGGCCAGTTAGGGGTGTAGCTACGTGGATAAGTGCGTCCACTCCCTTCCAGGTATCTGCGGGGAGCGTGTCTTTGAAGATATCATTTACTTCGACAACGCGGAATCGTTCAGATCCATAGGTAAGACATGCTTTCTTCATATGTTCTGCTTTAGGGCCGGGTCGGGCTGTGCTGCATATAGTGGTAGTCAGTAAGTGGTCTCGAGTTCAAAGGTAAAAAGAGAGAGAAGTTCCAAGACGAACTGGTACCTACCCAACAACATTATACCCTTCATCTAGGAGCGCTTTGACGACGTGTGATCCGACGAAGCCTGAGGCGCCGGTGACCTAGAGTAGAAGTTCACGATTCATGGTTTGGTTGAGAGATGACTTGAGTTATAATCCAAAGCCCGAATAGTAGTACTTAAGGATGCAAACCAAATACAACGCACCAGAACTGTTCGAATTCGACCGTTCCGAGTCATATAGGATGAGTATAGGATTGAGAGGTTGAGTCTTGAAAGGGAGGATTCGAAGCCTCGAGTCGAGTCAGACGAAGAAGAGCTTGATCGCGGTCCTGCAGTCTACCACGTATGAAGGCAGGCAGGAAAGAAGTGAAGTACTGCGACCTAAAAGGACGCCCAGTGCTAAAAAAGGTCACGGTCCTGTGATCAATCAGAGGGCTGAGATGCAACTGCTGACGCATCCTCTCATGGGCTATAAAATTGGGATAAGTTGACAAGTTGAAGTACTATAAGTGCAGGTACTAGTAGTACACGTACGCGTCCTGGTACCAGTAGTAGTAGTACTAGTATGTTATCCGTCTCACAGACAGCCTTCTATTAAGTAATGGAAACCAACTGGAAATCAGACGGCACCATCTGTCTCGTTCTCAAGCTATTCGGGATGTCGGACGAGTCAAAGGCAAGATGGATTGATGGTGGTTTGATGCGTAGAAAACGGGGTGAGATCATCCAGGACCCGGCAAAGCACCGGCAAATATAAAGACCAGCCCTAAACCCACACTCGGAGCTACTCGGAGCCACACCCAGACCTCGCCATCTCAAGCGCTAAGGTACTATTGAATACCATGAACCTGGCCACCATAGCGTATTTAAAACATTATTAATTACAGCATTGCCTTGGAGCTAAAAAAATGGTGTCTATCGATAGCGTAGGATCCTCACTATTGGAAAAATATGGATGGTATTTTTATCAATGAAAGTGATTGCTCAGTGAATATTTTTCTGCGACGAGTCGAAATTTAGCCAAAACTAGGAAGCTGGCCACGCGTGAGAATATTTGTAAGCTATCAGTCCGCGTCAACGACAACGTCCATTTCTCCTCCTGTTAGTCGTTCATCTGTCTCTCCAGGCATGCGCAGCTATGCTATACACATATCTCAACATATCCAAGTGTTTTGGGATAATAAAAGACCTTATATTTCTTAACTTTCCTCTCCTCTCCTTCTAACACTACATATGCACTATGTACCATGCCCCGCCTATAACTCAAGTCTATGTACTCAGAATAGCATACCAATACATAGGAATCATGATTGGAATAATCTACAGACATGGATTGATGTAAATGGCATGAAATATGTGGAAACTAGTCAGCGGTCAGACCTCATTGAGATGGGTAGTAAGCAGTGTAATTTTTGGACCTTGTCACATACTGCAATGGTGTGCTGAGATCTTTTGGGGACTTCTTTGATGGCCCTCGTAGTGTGCTGGAGTCATAATCCCTGACTACAAGTGAAATCATCAAGAGAATTAAGGTTGAGAATTGATCTAGGCAAAATCAAGGCATAATGGAGCACAGGGGCTTGGAGACCAAATGACAGTGCTGAGGACAATTTTCCAATTGAAATCTTGTATAGAAGTATAAAAAAGTTGTTTGGAGCACTATTCTGTTATTACAATTAGTACTAAGGGTCAGCGAGAAGATGGTGATATTTGGGACAAAACCTCCCAATCTCAACATCTCCTGAGTGCACGGGCTAAGGAACAATCATCATGAATCATGCTTAGTAGTCAAGATTGAAGGTCAAGTTACACAACTATGAAGCTTTTGGTCCCTCAAATCAGTTGCTTCCACCCAAGGCCTTCATCACTCAGCCCTTACACCAAAGGTGTAGGCGAGGAATGGAGCCTGCTCAAGCATCAGGGAAACCCCTAAAAATGGAAAAATGCAAAATTGCATGAAATAAGATGTCAAAAATGAGACTGCAAAGTTTCGTTGCGCCCTGAAGTCATTTGGAGTCAGCATGCGAGGCAGAAGGTGGTGTGTTCAGCATCTGAGCAGAGAAGCAATATTCAAGCTAAGATAGGTGCATAAGGCGGGTTATTGTACAAACAAGCAAATAGGGTGATTGCTAAAGAAGCCCAGACATAAGGGAACAAAAGGAGTACAAAATGGACAGAAACGATGCAGAGAACGACGAGATACGGTGCGATTACACTACCATGGGCAGTTGCTTACATAAGGATTTCCCGTAATTCCCATCATTTCACGTCAAACTTTGCCGATATCTCAATGACCACTACTCCTGCCAGACGAGCTTTGGTACGTGAACGAGGATTGTTTAATAGTATTTTTTTGATTTTACAAAAGCTAGCCAAAGTGTCCTGGTTCTAGAGATATTCACCAAATGGCCAGCTTCCCGGTGTGGCCAGCTTCCTAGTAAAACATAGTACATATTCTTGCGAATCCGGACACTTACTTTCAGACACTATTCAATCTAATTAGTAACTGTATTCATCCCATGTATTCACAACTGCAGTTATCCGGGTCCGTTTGGCAACATGGCAAGCCGCACGGCGCAAGGCTTCAACTTATACCAAATTTAGTACCCCGTCGATCGCGATTGTTTCCGTTGCAGGGACAGAAGTCCTACAGTCTGATGTGTTGCCAGTGGCAATGCCAGGTACAGTTTACTTTCTCCGATGAAAATCTTTTACCCCGGCCTTGTCGAGTTCAAGGTCGGGTTACACTGGGGATGCAGGATCCCGACTGTAAGCGGCGGTCCTTTTCATCATATTGCTTGATATGGGGCGGCAAGACGCAGTCCTCCTGGCGTAGGATCCACGGACGATACATCAAGGCATCAAGGTTTGAGCGCTCAGCGCCCATCCTATCGGCTAGGGTCGTTGTCATCACTGATTAAAGACATAGACGCCTGAAATTTTACACATAAAATTGGGCGCTGTGTCGGACGATTGATACCACCCTTTCTTTCTTTCTGTCTCTCTTTCTCTTTCTTCTTGGCCTTTCTTGACGGCACCCAGGATGCCCCGACGGTCGCACTCCGGAGGAATGGATTCGATGGAGTCCCAGGACGACCCCATGGTCACAAACAAACATAATCGGGTTTCAAGTTTTTTTAGGGAGTCTTCCGTGGATCTGAGGTGAGTCATGATAGGTAGTTGTTCCTCCTCCATGGACACTGAGGATAATTCCTGTTTTCTGGGTTGGCAGCAATCCATTGGTCAAACAGAGAAAAGAGAGTCTGGTACCGTTCATGAGCTCACCATTCACCGATACTCAAGATCCGGTTAGTCTTTGACTACTATTCTACAGCGTTGACACTAGACTGGCACTTGACACTAACCCTGGACATCTCCCTCCCACAGAGCTTGGAACCTGGCGAACTATCGGTGTCCCCCGCTGAAGTACCATGGAGTGATCTGGTTCGTCGAAATTTCCTGAAAGCCGTGTGTGCCTTTCCACTCACGTTGTAGGATTTTAGTTGCTGGAGATAGCCATGACGACAGCATTTGCTAGTTTGACGTGAGTGCACGCCTCGTGATAAAGGTCTTTCCCTGCTGAGCAGTGCACTAGGGATGGAACGACCATTCTGACAGCCTCAGTAAGGAGACCTCGATAAAACATCGTCCGTCCTATTCATTATTCTCAAATGCTACTCCATCTCCCAGAACGTCTGGTCCTACCTAGTCTTCTTTGCCTTGGTGTGGTGGGTCTGGGCCAGTCAAGTCGCCTACAACGTTCGCTTCCGCCAGTCGGACTGGATACATCGCGCGTTCATCTTCTTCCAAGTGTTCGTCTTCTGTGCACTCGCGGCGTTCACAAGGAACTTTGATATTACAAATGGGATTGCGGACAACTCGAAAGAAGAAGCAGAGATTGACCATCTTCAGCAAGCGGCTGATCAGGACTTTTCGAGGCCTTTCCTGGATGTACAAAAGTTCCGGGATGATCGACTGCCGACGTTGAATGTGAGGGGCATTGCGATGACGGTTGGGTTTAGTCGTTTCGTGCTCTTACTTCAATATCTCGTCGGTGCGTCACGATTTCGTTTACCTTTGAAGATCCTATCTTCTGTTGTATCTGATCCCGGTGCTCTGCTAGTCTTTTTCCATTCACTTCGAAGAAGCCGGAGTTTCCAACTCTCTGACCATTCAGCACTGCTGGTGCACATCGCATCTCTCATCTTCTCCAGCACCTGCTATTTCGTCTCATTCGCTGTCATCGGCAAAGACCCTGACAGAGATGATCAAATCGCCAAACTCGTCCTATGGTACTTCCCCTTCTTATAGAAGTCGCCGCTCATTACGTTGCCATCTCTCGTTTTTGTCGTGGTCGAGTGCGCTATAATGCCGAAGGTATCATTGAAAGAAGTGCAACGGTTTTCGTTATCATTCTGGGTGGTGGTCTGGATAAGATTACCCATGGGTTCCAGTATATTGTTGGGAATGTTTCGATTGGAGGGGAGAGTTTGGGTCTTATTATATGTGGGGTTGTGACATTTTTGCTTCTATTCTCGTTGTTTTTTGGCACTCCCGAGCCAGATGAAGTCAGTAACAGGCGTGCGATCACCTTGTTTTTCTTCCAATTCTTTTATCTTTCGGCAATCATCGTGACGCTTCAAGGAATTGCGACGATGTTGACAGTTGGTGTGAGTGATTCCTCCTACTGGGTGCTTTCCGACCTTCCTGCTCATCTAGACCGTCATTGTGAATAGAACTTGGGTAACGCTCTGGAAATGCCACTCGACTTTTTACGGCAATCCAAATCCATAATGGAACTCAAAGGCTTCCCTAACCATCTCAACGAAAGCGACTATGCCTCAAGCAATATTCAACATCAATTGGAGAAACAGGGTGTCCCGATGTCGGACTTGCTGAACTTCGTCAACTCCTGGATGGACATCGCTGATGACGACGACCATACCGATGATCCCGACAGATTTAAATATCCTTACAACGCATTGTTGCAAATGGATGTTTATGTTGTTGAAAGGGTCCTTTGGGTTTGTCTTTACCATTTAACCAGACATCTTCGTTCTTTGATCATGATGTTGTTGTTGTTATCATTTTGTTTTAGAATTTCGATTCTTATCCCGATTCAGGCATTCTGCTTGCACAGCTGGACGCGTTTTACCAGCCAGATCCTGACAACATCACTCTGGTTAACAATCAAACTTTTAATGACGTCGTGGAAGGGGTGATCATCTCCAATGCGACTCCCGCTCTGTGGTTCTACGCAGCAGGAGGTTCGGTTTTGGTAACCCTCGGGTTGATGGGACTGATCAGACAGTGGCCACGAGGTGAGTGGTATATAGCGTTTGCTGCTCATGCTGCTTGGCAAGGATTCTGACTTGGAAACTATTAGACAGATACGAATGGGGCCAGACAATCAGTAGACTGTTGATGGGCTCAGCCATCATCGCTTTCACCGCCATCGATATCCATGCATCTAATTCAATCATAACGGACGACTTCTACTATGAAGGGTCTAGAATTTGGTATCTAGCCACGCATTCATTGGTGTAAGTACTTTTTCGTCTTTTTCGATATGGGTGATTCAGGACAAAACCATAACCTCGATTCTGTAGTCTGCCCCCATACGCATTTGCCCTACTCGTCGAACAAGTGATTGAACTGGTGCGTCTTCTTCACTGGCCATAACAGGCACTTGCTTGCAATCTCACCTCATACCATGTTTTCTAGATTCTATTGGGCCTGGCCGGACGAGCTCTCAGCGACTTTGGCTCTTCCACCTCCGCCTTGACACGTAGTATGACCAGAGCTCGACCTGGAGGTGGAGGTGGCCGCGGAGGTGTGGGTGGTGGGAGATATACCAGGACCGGTACTTCCGAACATGAGGACTACTTTGTCTATGCAGAGCCCATGGGCCAGAAAGGGGGGTTCCACAGTGAAGCTTTCGGCGCCTTTGACTCGGAGGCTCCTTATGATCCCGATAACAAAGTTTATCCTCGTCCTTTGATGATGAGTCCACCTTCTGGGGCACCGAATTTTGGACCGCGTGTGCAAAAGGTTAATCTAAGGCCTGGCAGTGGTCATAGCAGGCGACAAAGCTCGGTCCAGTCGTTAGTTACTCAGTAGATTTGTTAGGTCCGACATTCTTTTTGGCATTCTTCCTGGGTGGACATAGCTGTGTGTGGATTGCGCGTGCAAAACATTCCTTTCAGTATTTGTAGATGAGTGACTGTGCTATTGTATATATGTACTGTCGCTACTAGTATTGATATTATTATTTTATGCATCATGATTCCTTACTGCAGATATGTTCAGTTCGAACTCCAAACCTCATTCCCCTTACTTCCTTGACTTGGGCGTCAGATAGGCCAGTCGAACGAGGCTCTGAGTCTGAAGCCGATGTAAATTGGATGAACAGATGAAAGGATCCGGAAGATATAAGATCACATTAGCTTCATGCTTGTTATTTCTCTGCTGGTGTGCATATTTTGTACGAGTCGCTGCCAATAAGATATGCTTTAGGCTTGCTCAGCGCAAAGGTACAGAAAATAGGGGCTTGAGTGACTGTGCTCACAGATAGTCCAGACCCGTGGAACCAAACAAACATCATCTGAGTCAGCTTCCTCAAGTTGACTTCGACGGTACCGGCCTGGGCCTGACTCTACGTGCTTTACTAGTTGTACGCCATGGTAAGCCAACACGCGAAACAAACTAGAAGATGTAAATACACTCATTTACTACAGATTAATACAAACCCTAGTCGCTGCAACACAGCGCAGGATCCGGAACTGCTCTGCGCAAAGTGTCATGCAAGTCTCAGCGTATCTCCTCACCCAAACACCTTAGACTGGACCTCCTTCCGGTCTCGTATACACGCTCTTTCTATGTCAAACGAATGCCCTATCGACCGTGAGCTAGACTCCATGCGTGTGTGCTTGGACAGCGCGAAAAGCAAAGTCCATTCCATCCAGGAACAATTGAGACTCCTCGACCGACAGCGGGTGGCTCTGGAGAAGGAGATGGTGGAGCTTAGTTCATACATCACTGATCAAGATACAGTCTTAAACTCTATCCGTCGTCTTCCCAGTGAAATTTTGATTCCGATTTTTAGAGGTTGTGTGGAGGATGGGATTAACTCCAAGGACTGGGATAATCCCCTGTCGACGAGGAGCGTACGCTGGGTCATTGGATATGTTTGTAGAAGATGGAGAGGGATCTCGTTGGATACACCTGAGCTGTGGTCGGATATTCAGATCTTCCTCGACGACCCGACTACCTCCCGATCCTTTACACCACAAAGTCTACTTCTGGGCTTGCACCTCCAGCGGTCTAAACAACTTCCTTTGACCATCGGGCTATTCAGCACTAGCTACGCAGCGGATTTGAAGCCCAATCATCCTCTTTTAAACACCTTAATCCCCACGGCTGATCGTTGGGTGCGTCTCAACGTTGCTATGAGCCCGAGACTCATCCAGCGGTGTCTTTTTCAAATTAAACCATTCCTGTCAAAGTCGTTGACTTTGTTCAGCACTTCGTTCACGAGGGAATGGGATGTGGATGATAGCGTTTGTGACGTTCTCGAAGACGCTGTTATGCTGAGGGAAGTGGTACTGAGGTATGACATTACGTCGATGGGGATACGTTGGGAAAACCTCCATTCACTCACATTGTTCTTTGATTCATCGTCTTTGGATGATGTTCTTTCGACGCTCAATCGGATGGAGAATTTGCAGAAATTGCAGATTACATACAGTACTCTCTCCGTGGTCACGTCGGAATGGGAAGGGATAGAGTTCACCCCTGTGACTCTCCCTGCTCTGGATACACTTCGTCTGGAGCGCCTAGTCCAACTTCGTGGATCCGAGCCTATCGTTCTGGAGAACGATTCCACTATCTACCAGCTTCTGAATACACTCGTTCTTCCATCGCTTCAAATATTCACGGAGAATTCGGAGCCACATACATTTAATCTCCAAATCATACTTTCTCTGTTCCAGAGGTCAAATTGTCCAAGTTTGACCTATTTTGCAACGTCTGCTACGATATTCGAGGAACAATTCCTTAGTTTTGTTCAGGAGTATCCGGGTCTACGGATCCTTGAGCTACGCGGAATATCTACACTCACCAACCGAGCCATCAAGCTACTCACCTTCCGCCCGCAACAACCAATCATCGATGGACCCTGCACTCTACCCTATCTGAAGAGACTGACATTGGAGGGAAAGATGTCCTTTGATGCCCCTCTTTTTGTTGGCATGGTCGAGTCGAGAATCGCTGCACATCGTTCTGGGCAGGATGTATGTCGAATGCATGAGGTGAAATTGCAATGGACCGAGGATATGTTACCAGAGGGTATAGACGCGCTTGTGAGGTTTTCGCAAGATGGGTTGTTTAGAGGGCTTGATTTTGGTGTTTTGTTTTCTTGATTAATGTGCTTGTCCTCTTTTTCTCTTTTTCTCTTCTTCCCTCTCTTTCGCTATGCTTTTTGGTAGTTATGTTGTGTTGCTTTGAATATGCTTTCAATGCTTGTACTTTTCTTGTACTGCGCTTTGTCCATGTATACTAGCTACAATATGGACATACTGAACAGGAGGGTTCAATCGCGCGACGGCATGCTGGAAAGATGCCTGTGCGCCGCTGCAGAACTTGACCTAAACGTCGTCTTTGTTTTCGCTTTAAATACCACCAGGTAAGGTATAACAGCAACAAATCTTTCTAGTCCTAAAACTCGTCGAGCTACTATTAGAACCCATTCGTACTCATATTACCATCCGAACCACCCTTGGAATTAGTCGTCCTCCGGGAATGCTCCAGGAACTGTACCTGGTAGGGAGTCGTCGTCATCTTCCATATCCGAGTCAGAGGAGGAGGACGAGGCACCGGTACCAAATCCATCACCTTCAGCATCATCTCCATCTTCGGCACCGTCTTCAGAAAGGCCTCCCTTTCCCTTGCCATTACCACTGGAAGGAGGACCAGAATGACCAGACGAGGACGAAGAAGAGTGACCGATAGGCGCGTCTGAATCCGAGACGTCCGAATCCATAGACGATGAGGATGAGGATGAGGAATGATGTGGGGAAGACTCAGAATCTCCTTCCATATCCATACCCATATCAGACTCATCCCCATCTCCGACGCTTCCGCTTCCCGTATGTCCGCCCATTTCGTTGCCCATTTCACTACCACTACCACTACTACTACTTCCCATTTCATCTCCCGTATCCCCACCACCACCGCTACTGTCCATGCCCATTTCTCCTTCTCGACCCATACCCGTGCTCCCTCCAGTCTCACTACCCATATCCCCACCCATATTCGGTCCCCCAGTTGGCGTAGTAATCTCAGTCATAGTCCCAGTCCCAGTCCCACTCGTAGTCCTAGTCGACCTATGACCCCGTAAAGCCCCAGTAACCGAATGCCAAATCCCCGTCTTCGTAGTCGTAGGGGTAATTGGTCCACCAATCTGCGTGGGCGTCATAGTGGCGGTGGCGGTGGTGCGCGAAGCGGTACTGGTACGCGAACCGCGGAAAACCCCAGTAACCGAATGCCAAATGCCCTTTTTCGTAGTCGTAGTCCTAGTCGGAGACGTCGTCGTCTTTTTACCGCCGAAAAATCCACGAGAAAGCAGCTGATGGGGGTCCTTTATTCCTAGTCCTTCGAGATCTGCGATTGGAGTTGTAATTTGGGTTGTAGGGGTTCTCGTCGTTGTCGTCTTCGTTGGGACTGTGGTTAACGTAGCCGTAGCCGTTCCAGTTCTTGCATGAAGAGCAAGGGCGTCTCCATGTTCGTGTTCGTGTTCAGAAACAGGCGCAGCTTGAACCAAGACCAAGGCCAAAGTCAAAGCCGTGAGTATACGTAGGAAGGGAAAGGATGTGAGTGACGCTGGACGCATTATGGTTATAAATTAGGATCTGATCTTGGAATACGATACGATATCGGACCAGCCGATACGCGAAGTAGTAGTAGAAGGTTGGAGTTGAGGAAAGCACCAGGCTCTACCGTATCGTTATGCCAAATTGCCGAAGGTTCTTGTATCCACTGGAAGCAGGCAGTGTGGTGCAGTAAGCATTAGCATTAGGAGAATACGTAGTGCCGAATGCTAGTTTGATTTCTGGTTGCTCATGCCAAGCCCTCATGTTATTGAAAGTTGTGCTTGTGCTGTGTCTGGAAATCTGGAAAAGGAATGAGAAATGGGAAAAGAGAATGATTGGGGAAAATAGCTCAACGACGTACCTATGACCTCACGACTCAGATCGAATGGAGCCTTTACCTCTAAACCAGTGCTCCGAATGCTCCATAAAAAATGAGGAAAAAAGGCAGTGCATTGCACGGGTTCCGTCTTCCGTGGGTATCACTTCGTTCATCCCTGTAGATATCCTGCAAATTTCCTGTAAGCCGACTAGTAATGTTAAGTAAACGAGGTAGCTAGGACTACTCACCAAAAACAGAACGCTTCCGAGAACTCGTCCGAGGCTCTACACGTCAAGCCCTCCGCCACTAAATGGCTAAACCATTGATGAAAGGGGTGTGGGCCAACGCTGCGCGTGGCGGGAATGAGGCCATCTCTAAGCATCCAAGCATATTCAGCTTGCATTTGAAGACGACGTAAGACCATCAATGACCACACATTTGTAAAAATAGGGAAGCAGACGACAACGCGTGACGAGTAAGGTGACTACAGAAATATATGAAAGACATATGTGCCAGTATTGCATGTTTCAAGGTGTTGTCGTGTATCTTGCGATGTGGAGATGAGGGAGGACGTCGGGAGAAGTGGGGAATACTAGACAGGAAAGGTATGAACACAGCCACACGGATAAATTCGGTCCAACCCGTTTATCGGACGGATAGACGGGACCGTTTAAGCATAGCCACAAGCAGAAGTCGAGTGTAATAAACTCAGCCTCATTTCATTCGGCCTCGTAACCGACACCGACACGGTACACCCGTACACGTATCTTCCATGGAAGTCTCCTGGGATTTCCGTGGGTTTCTCTGGAGGGATAACGCATAGCAACCCTGGCAACCAGGAATAAAGAAGGATGTGACTGAGACGTGCCCAAGGCGGACTCCAGAGAGTCATGAAGGTGGGGTATAGCCACTAGCAGCAAGGGCCAAAGGGCCGAACCTTTATTGAACTACCATTAGACATGAGATTTTGTACGGTATGGCGAGCAATAAGAGAGGTAATTCATATGTAAAAGCTGAAAGAACTACGCAAGAGGGTCGGAGGGGCACTGGCAAGAGTGTTCGTTTTTACAGCAATGAAGAACCCATATACCAGACTAAACAGCGTTGAGCTGAAGAGACAGGTATAAACTTGAGAGGACAAGGTGATTTGAGCGCCAGACGCAGTAGAGCAGTTGATGAGATTTGGGGGCGGGCGCGAGAGTCCCAGGAGCTGAACATATTTGGAGGAGAGCGAATAGTGCAAAGTGGAAGGAAGGAAGCAGAGGCAGAGCTTGGAGGTGAAGACGAGACAAGGGTCGAGCTTTGATGACGTGTCGTTGAGTCAGAACTTCGCTAAAAGCCGTGTTGGAAAGGCGCAGCGTAAACGGGTGTATTCACAAGTAGATCTACAACAAAGTCTAAATAGTCTATCGGTATGATAGGGATTCGGGTCGATTTAGGGTGCACTTCTGCTAGTAGAGGCGACGCACATTATTCTGGAGACCGGCAGTTCTTACTTGGTACTTACGCTTGCCTTCAAGTTGCAGCTTTCAGTTGTGATTCAATTGAAGCCGAAGTATACATATATAAAGCACTAGTGAGTCCTCTTCAATTCGTCTTACCACTCTTTCCATTCTCAACTTTTCCTAATAGCAGACTATCATCCGAATCCTTTCTAATTCGCTTATCCAAATGCATCGAAACAAATCTTTCCCCTTCATCACAATTCCCGTACTCTCAGCATTAGCGCTCCTACTCGTCTTCGTGCCATTTATGCTCAGTGCTTGCGGCCTCTACGGTAGGTTCTCGTCCCGTTTTGTTTCGTTGCTGTTGACCACTCGGCCGCGGGATATTAACTAACGAGAAATCCACTACCAGTACCACTAAAATTACCCGGACCATTACCTCTACGACACCTACACCGACTTCCACACGCTAAAGACAAGGTCAATGCCAACGTCTCCATCTTTGAATGGGACACGGCTCGGAGTATGAGTACTAGTGGCGTGCCAGTGAATCCGTATCCTGATTTCGTAGCACCATACGAGGCGATTCCTACGGTTTACTCTAATCGTATTCGGATTCGTGAACATACACAACATCAGTTTTAGTTTTAAATGGTATGCTTTACCCTTTCCTTTCCTATAGTTCCTACTATTCACGATCACGAACAGGATACTTATTCTAAATAAATTAACCATCTCAAGCAAGTATACCTGTAATTGCTTCACAGTACTGCACTTATATCTGACACTTGAGTTCCACCTTGGTTCCGCCCCGCTTCTGGCATTGAAATATTGCCCTAGAGCTTAGAAACAGTCTAAACATTAATGGCCAATTTTGGCATGTCTGCATGTTTGTAAATCACTCAGTAATGGACAAAAAAATTCTGTAAAAAGCCCTGGCCTAAGCCCAAGCCTGAGCCCTGTCCCTGCTCAGACTTGGGCTTAGGCCTAGGATTTTACAAGGCCTGAGCCCTATAAAACCCGGCCCTGGCCCGCACATCACTAATATCGACACAGTATAGAATTTGCCAACTGAATAGCTATTGAGTATAGCCACACGCTGGAACGGTTATAAGAACGAGTCCCTTAAAAGGGCCTCGTAACTCTTCATCCATAACTTAAACGCTATCATCCAGGTCTTCGTCGATATATCAGACTGGGAGTTCTTGCAAACCAGGTACAATCTTAGGCGCCGTTGGTAGCACTTGTAGCAGATAAAGACGAACTCGCTTACCAGATAGATAGATAAATATAAGCCAAGTGGCCCTTCGGCGGGGTGGCATTGCGCAGTCACAATATCAAAGATAGTGTTACAAGAGCGAGGCAGTCCCCCCACGCCCAGCCACTTGCAGAAACTTTATGATGTCCAGGCAAAAGCTGTACTTGTATTCAGACCTCCGAGTGTCCTAACCTCAACTTTCCTGTGCGTCATGTATCAATTATTTGGTTATAACGGTAAGACTTCAGTGGACTCAATTCTGCATTACGTTTGGAGCTTCGTCCGAATTGAATCCGTCAGGGATGAATTTGCCAAATTGAGCTGCTCTATCCTACTACCAGTACACACCCTCCCTATGGATAGATTAACCGCTTGATGATCGTGGAACAAGTTATTTTTCATTTCATTTCCATCATGATAATCAACGTGATTTAATCATACACTGCCCACCACCTGGCAATGATGGGTATATTTGTGGACGCTTCAACCGCTTTTAAGCAGTCACTCGTATTATCAAAAGGAATATTGTATCCCTCAGCGTCTCCATCAACTCGCAGACCTCATCAGCTCCAATGCGACTACATACAGGTAGCTCATTCCTTACAAAGGCTGATGCTCTTGTCATTTGGGAAGCTCAACTGGAGGTTATAATCATTGGGATCTTATTGGGTGATTATCTTTTCCAGTGCGCACACAACTTTCGTCGCTTACGAATACTCCAGGCTTTGACCTTGTGCTTGCTGTATCTACCACCATTCTGCTATAGTAAGTCAAAGTCGATCTGAACTTTGTGCAATCCCTTTCAGAAGAAATAAATTTGTCAAGTCAACGAGGTCTCAGAAATTCGGCAATGAGGGCTTTTCTGTTTGTTGCGATTACGATCATGTTCATTACGTCGACAGTTGATGTTGTAGGACGGATCAGTTTTCACATAATGGACCTGATGACACTAGCTATCGCATACAACGAGACGCCAGGTATGATGAGATGGGACATCATGCTAATTTTACTTTCAAGAGCAAGCGTAAGCACTTAACATTTTCGGCACCCGGTTTGTCCTACAGCGCTGAATTCTGCCTAGTATCTTTTAGGAGATTTGATTGTGGTATGGAGGGCATGGATCATGTTTCAGAGGGAATTTGTTCCAAGGTGTATCCTCTGCATATGTATCTTGCAATCCTCCGGTGCGTATGGATTTTAACTCTTTGCCCTGAGGAATTTCCCAAGATAATACTCGTCCTAATGCGCGTTTCATGATCTAGTATGCAGCTTATGTGATGGAGGATTGGCGATTCGAAGCGTTCTTGTCGTAAACTTCGTAAGAGTAATATCTCATTTTTCGCCAAGAAGGTGTATTGATGCATGCGTACAAAACAGGAGACATCAAGCGCAATCAGGGTCCTTCTTCCAGCATCCTTACTCTGCACGAATATTACAGCTACCCTCTTGATCGCCTACAAGGCTTGGTGCGTTGTGTGATGTTGAAATGGTACTGATGAGAATAGCTGATTTTAGGTTTTTACAGGAATTATCGATACACTCTTAAAAAATACCTAGGAAACATTAAAAGGAAGAGCCAAGCCGAGTCGATTCTCATTCTGCTCATCGAATCAGGAGCTTTGTATTGCATTCCTTGGGTAAAAAAATACTTTACTACTTAAACAAGATCTCAATGAAGGAATTCGAAACTGTACGCACTTTAGGTTATCAATATTCCTAGCCTATTCAACGCTAGATACCAAGACACTGCAGGAGGATACTTGACTGCCATTCTATGCCACATGGAAACGATCTATCCGACCACTGTCATTCTCTGGCACAGCTCAAAAAGACCCACTGTGATTCCACCCTACAGGAGGAAAGTCCTGATCAATCTGCTATAGCCCGAGGGAATTCATACGTCTAAGGAGACAAGGATTGAGCTGGAGAAGTTTGGATTCTGAGGGTGGGACTAAGAGGAGTGTCGAAGGACAGGAGAAATCGAAATACAAAGAATAGTAGGAATAGTAGCTATCAGTAAGCATTTCGAAGGATTGTAGATTGTAGATTACACCGCTCCGGAAAAGGGTTCCGCACAAGTGCGGGTACTCTCCGTGGTCCCAACAAGGAACAGCGGGTATTCGGTAGTCGCCGTGGGGGCGAGCTCCAGGCACAAGAACTCGGTAGACCGTCCACATTAGCATACCGGACGACGTTCAAGTTAAACTATACTACTGGAAATGAATAATCCAACCAACTTCCTAATCCTTTCCACCTTCTATCAATCTGCTTCGTCATCTGGCTCCTCATCCTCATCGAGATTTAAAACAGAAGTAAAATTAAGGATCGGCGGACAACATATTTACAACCCAACTTCAAAGGGTTCAAATCCTGTTCAGAAACTTCGATTTGGCTGCGCGTTGCACGAGAACGAGGCCCAAATTTAGTGATTGGCGATGGCGGGAAATGCCAGCCAATCAGGAGGTAGATCTAATGACCATAGATACACACAGAAACGACGTGTGTAAGAACGAGTCCCTTAAAAAGGCCTCGTAATCTAGGACGACGCCTTTGCGCCTAACCTCTAACGAAATGCAAGCCACGTGTGCCACGTGTCCACTATAACTTCAACCACTATGACGCGTCCTTACTCTACTTGGCTACTTGTCCTCCTCCCTCCATTGCTCTACATCCACCACCGATATATCTTTCCAAAATTCCTCTATCCCACTTCCAAGCAACCTAGACAAAAGCTCATCATACCTTCCTCAGAACGCGTCGTCATCCTTGGATCCTCTTCAGGTATTGGGAGGGTTATAGCTAACAAGTACGCGAAGCGAGGAGCGTTCGTTTGTGTGGTAGGGAGGAGGAAGGAGAAGGTCGATGAGGTTGTTGGGGAGTGTAGGAAGCTTGTTGGGGGTGACGTGGATAACAAAATAATAGGGTTTACTGGAGATGTTGCCGACGTGGACGCTATGGAGAGGTTGAGGGGGATTATTGAGCATACACCAGGATGGAAAGGCTTGGACTCTTTAATCGTAGCAGCAGGAGTCTCCTCCGTCAAACCTCTACTCGATATCACTCCTGGAGTACATCGTGTTGTCACTGCTGCAGAGGCAGCTCTTAGAGGGAATTATATCGGGCCTTTGGTAGCTGCTACGACTTTTGTGCGTCTAATTCGTTGTATTTTTTCCTCGACTACGCTTACCCCCTTACCCAGATACCCCTCCTCTCCCACACCTCCCCCTGCCCCTCCATCCACCTCATCTCCTCCCTCGCCTCTGTTATCCCAGCACCTACTCGTTCTTTATACGGCTCGACCAAATCCGCGTCCTTGGTTCTGTATCAAGCACTGTCGATTGAACGACCTGATATAAATTGGAGCTATGTCTTACCTAGTACGGTGAGAGGGAAGTTTAGGGAAGGGGCAGTGGATGTTTGGCCTGGGGAGAGGGATGAGGATGGGTCGACACCGGGACCTTTGACTGTGGATGATGCTCATGGGGGAGCCCAAGAAGGTCTTACACCCGAACAAGTAGCTGATACATCCATCCACGCTATCGACACACAACACTCCCGACCTATATTCATACCTGGGTATATGAGGCTCGCACATTGGATTTATTGGGTTTGGCCGGGGTGGGTAGAAGAGAGGGCGAGGAGGAAGTATGGGTTTACGGTGTGAGTGCTAGTGATGATTGGAGATGGGTGATTCGGGATTCGGGATTGATGATTGACTATCATCTGGTGATATAGGAGTAGGAGTAGCTTCTGGCATCGAGTCATCGACGAGTCTGAATCTGAATCATCCCCGAGAATGATATGCCAAGCACGATGAAAAGTTCAAAGTTCTTCAACTGCCCAGTGCCCAAGTGACCTCAATCTCTTCAGTACGGCAGTTTTTATGGCTATATCAGCCAAGCTGTACAAAAATATGTCGATGGATGCGGTTACGAATGAGTCGACGAAGTGTTATGGCCCGAATGGAACCGATAATATCGTGTAGTAGTCTTCTCAGACTCTCTAGAACGCTGTTGAACGATGGACAAACGTTTTATTTGTGAGTAATCACCTTTGATTTTTCCCTTCAAACAAAACTAAAAGTTAGCATCGCTTTCCTCACCTTCCTTCCATCATCATCCATTCGACAAAACTGCAATCCACCTTGTTCCTGTCGCCCTAGGGCCACCAAACTTGGTACATAGACAGCTAGCAGGCGCTTCAGCACCCTTGCTGATTTCCAGACGTTTTCACCATCGTTTGTGCTCTCTGCGCCGTCGACGACGAGCTTGATATCTTCTTCCGCGTGTGTGACGGTCACGCAGTTACGCGTCTCTTCATTGGCTGGTGGGCAGTCCTCGTCGCTCAGCAATACACAGAGTCAGTTGGTAGTCCGGTCTTAAGGCCTTGATGAATACTGCTACTCTACGAGCTGGGAAGTAATCGGTGGCAACAGACTGTCCCCAGTATCATATCTCATTGGCTGGTCCTCCTCGTCGCTCAGCAATACATAGGAACAGTCGGTAGTGCGGTTTTCAGGCCTTAACGAGTACTGCTATTCTACGAGCTGGGAAGTAATCGGTGGCAACGGACTGTCCCCAATATTATACGACCATTCTTCATTCTTCATACCTTGACTACTACTACTCTCTCTACTCCCACTAGTCATCTATAGAATAATCTACATAGCTCTCGATCATGTATAGAGCGGTCGTCATAACCGTATGGATCTACAGCAGTCCTCGAGCTGCGAGTTCGTCCATATTGGAAGTGGCCGGCCCCGGGACCTGATGATGTACTTAGGTAGTCATCGACATGCCTTCCAGAACCCCGGTGTATCAGAATTAGTCCTAGTCCGGGTAATACTTACACTCTCCTCCTCTACATCAGGATGCTTCCCGGAACCCGGTTATTCAGCACTTGGACCATGGCCGTAGTAATAGAATCCTCCTCCTTGCTTGTTACAGCCCTGATTATCCTCCCCTCTGTCTCCCCAACTCGTCTCCTGCTTTTCATCTCGTGCTTATAACCCCAAACTTCTCCATCATGAATTCCATGTCGTGTAATGTTTACCGGCATGTTAGGTTTGGGCTCAAGCCTGAACCTGATATCTTCTTGAAGAATGGCGGCCTCCGATCTCTCCTACTTCGAACCAATCAGTGGCGTTTCTGTCAAGCAAGAACTCTCATACGAGTATAAGTAAAACACAAACGCGTACCCAGTCGAGGAAACGCTCGATTTCTCCTGTGACTAGTAATGGTCCTCTTCTCGAAAATCCTCTTCCGCTCCTCTGCCGACCACGGCCAAGTTGAGTCAACAAGATAGGGAAAATGCCTGTCGTAGTCTGTTACGCTGTGTGACGTCAGCGTCGTTTTTTTAGAGAAGCCGTCGAGGTCGACGGCGTCGAAAACTTGGGGAAAAATCAAGTTATCCAAACCATCGACGTTGTAAGCAAGTGCGAGAAATGGCATGGACACACACTTCCAGATTTATCGAGGCCCTTTTAAAATTAAAGGA